>JACEGR010003322.1:0-107404 GCA_014170235.1 Listronotus bonariensis
ATATTTATACTTTTCAAACCATATTATTAATATTGGTATTTAACTAACATCCGAGCAATTTTTTTGATCTGTTTTATTTATAATGGCGGCTAAACAACATTATTTTATGTTTTTTTTTACATAATTTAAAGGAAATGGCCTTTTCCTAAAATTTTATTGATACAAATCATGCAAATAAAAATTAAGTCAAACAAAATGTTTATTATGTATTTTTGAGAGAATAAAAATAAAATGTGTGGTAAAATTAGCTAGGTTAATTTCGACGATTTCGACCGAAGGTGATAAAATTAAATTTCCCGCTTAGCCGAAATACAAGATTTGACAATTTGACAGATGAGGCAACCTTGCCAGTGCCGTATTATCCATTAGGCTGACTAGGCTACAGCCTAGGGCGCCATGAAAAAATAGGCGCCAGACAGGGTAGTAATAGGCGCTAGACAGGGAAGTTTCTAAAAAAGTTTAAGTCGGGTGGGGATTAGAAGTAACTTTTCTGTGGGAATATAAATAAAATAGAGGCGGAAAGAACTTTTATTTATTCTGGAGTGAAAATGGTGGTAAGGAGCTTTTTTTTTGCGCTTCAAAGGAAATAGGCGCTCTGGGAATTGTAGCCTAGGGCGCCATATACCCTTAATACGGCCCTGTATTTAACATAAAAATGAGATAAATGTCCCAACGGTTGTATTTTTCAGCATAAAAAGATCATTTTTAGGCCATTAAAACATCAATAACAGAGCATTTAAGCTTAAGAAAGAATGCATTACATTCAATATAGGTATAGATTCTTTGTTATTTTTTTATTAAATTTTGTAATATTGAAGATTGTACAGTTTTCATTCATCCTTTTTCATCTGTTATCTTTTGAGTATAAAAAAAAAACACAAATGAACACCAAAAACATCTATCTTTAATAGTTTCAGAATTATGACCATTCAAATTGGAATCCTTTATATCTAAAGTCTCAGCTTAGTGCCATAAGTAGGTATAATAAAAATTATATCTACTATATTTCAGATTTAGGTGGTTATATATATTTTGAAAACTATTAACGATAGATATATCAAATGTAGTATTTTTGTAAAGCATTTTAAAACACCTTTTTAATGATGACATAATATCCAGGGTGTTTCAATTAAAAAAGTTTACCATTTCATTTTTTTTTTTTTTGGTTTTTAATGTTCATATTTGTTTCTGATGTTATGATCAAAAGATAAAAGATGAAAAAGTATGAAACATTTATACAAGACGTTTTTTCTATCCTTCTTGGTTATAGTTAAAAGTGGATGGCAAAATATAAATGAAAACCCTGTACACTTTGAAACTAGTCATTTCAATTCTTATCTAAGCTTTATGTAGGGGCTTCAAATATTGCTAACATGTTTTTAGGTTCTACTTTATAGCCCTTTACTTAATTTAAACACAACAGAGTATAACATTATTTTTAGCTCTGGAGGAAAAAAATACCACTTCGGATTATCCCACCAGGAAAGATGAGTAGGTTACATACTTAATATTGCATTTTAAAAGAAAAATTCAAAATTAAAACTAAAAGTTCCAAACCGAATATAAAAAAAACTTTTGTCTCATTCTCAAAACTGCATGCCTATATTGACTCTGTTTCTATAATACAAGTATTTTAAATTGTGAATTTACATACCTATTTGAAGTTTCAAAATAATTTAATCTGCTTAACAAAAACCAGAATTTGTCTCTGTAAAAAACATATATCTTGTGTCTGTTTTTTTATATATATTTTATTTGTTTATCATTTGTTGGAAATATTTGTACTAACTAAAAAAATGGTTGAGCGAAAGTTAGAGGGGAAAGATTTTTAAACTTAGCTGAAATACTTAAATATGGGAGTTAATGTTCAGGGTATGTGTTTAAAATCACCTTTAAAATTTTGTTTTAATAACGGTTAAATACAAAAATACCATTTTTACAATATAATTCATTGATCAATTAACATTATTGATAAATAATAATAATCATAATGCCCATAATAATTTTTGGTAGCATAGACTCACACCATTTAAATAAATTGTTACATTGGTGGCTATTTTACCGTACTAAACGTGTGTATTTCCATATAAAGTTACAGTTTATAAAAAATAATAGTAATAATAAAAAATGTTTATAAAAAACAGGAAAACATTGCAAACCTACCTTTGTTGTATCTTGTAAGTCAGCAGAATCCCAAAACAAATAATTACGTCAAACAAATAAAACTTAAAAATACCTAGTTTAGATTTAACTCAATCTTATGCAGTAAAATATCTTTATCTGTATTACTTTAGTTATTAAATATGTATATTTATTAGAGTCGTTGGAGACCTTCTTGAAACGAGAACTAAACACAAAAGGAGCTAAAATGTGACGGTTAAATTCAAAACGTGTGACATTTGCGAAATTCGATTTTCCGATTGGTTGATTTAAAATGAAAAAAGGTATGTTCCCAAACCAAACTGATTTCAGATTTAACTTTAAATTTGAAAAATGAGATAATATAAAAAGGAGTCAGCTGAAAGCTCTTGACATTTATTATTTAAATAAAAAAAATAAAAAGACAGCCAATACAAAAATTTATTCTTTCTATTTAGAAATTTCAAATATTTGCTCTCTTTGCTTCGAGATCACGGGGCAATCCATCTAAGAAGATATTGGAACATAGCTAAATAATTCTTCTTTAAATTTCAGGTGCACAACCGAAGTGGGCTAAGGTCAATGGATGATGTTGACACCATTGGGCTAAGATGTTTTTTTGCGGGCCATTTAAAATAAACCGCGGGAAAATTGACAAATTAGAAAAGTGGGGTTACAATATTCAAAATATAAGTTTTTGTAATAATTTTCTATTTTCCAATAGACAATAAAAAAGAATTATAGTGCTTCAATCTAAAACAAATATTTTACTAGTCTAATGTGTTATAAATATAGGAAACAAACATCATGAGTAGTACAAATACAGGCAAATATCGAGCCGAACGGCCGGAAAAATCGGACCAACATGCCGATAAATCTTCAGTGGTCAGGTAATTTGTTATACAAAATATTTAAACATTAATTATTACAAAAACTTAAATTTCAGAGAAGAGAGTACAGAATTTAGGCTGCGCCAAGTTCTAGAAAATGAGGCTATAGATGCTAAGTATGGTTTTGAAAGAGTAAAAGACAATACGGAACGAACTGGATTTCTATTAAATATGCATGCAGTAAGTTCATATCTATGGCTAGAGAATTTTGACAAAATCTACATTTTTCAATAATAAATATAGCAAAAGTTTTAATGATGCTATTTATGTAAAAAAACATAAATATGTTCTCTTTAAAGTTTTACTTAAACTTTTAGAGTGAAATATTGGATGAAGACAAGAGGCTCTGTGCATGTGTGGATTATTATTTCATGGAAGAAGATGGTACCAGGTTTAAAGTGGCCTGTCCCTTTATGCCATATTTCTATGTTTTAACCAAGCGAGAGCTAATACAGGAAGTCACACGGTATCTCTCAAAGAAATATGCTGGTATTTTTGGAAATATTGAAACAGTTGCTAAGGAAGATTTAGATTTGGTAAGATTCATGCTTTTGCTATGGAAGCACTATTTTTATTAAACTTTACTTTTGAATTATAAATAATATTTTTAAAAACCATTTTATACATTTTAATAAGTCAGTAAGACTCCTCTTCAAAATGTTGATAAAATGGTACATAAATATGTGTTTAAAACTTGTAACTTTTTTGAGTACAAATATTTAGTTGAATTCATTTTGCTGACCATGTTTATGACTATGCCTGACCACACACCTTATAGGGGCAATGATTATGACCAGTCAGTTCGTAGTCCGCCTTTCGATTCAATAAACTATCATATACTCTGGAAATTTAAAGTGTCTATAAGTAAATAAAGGTATTTGTATTACTTTTCATTATCTAAATATTATTAGCTAGTATACCTTTACCATACAGTGAAAAGGAAATTCGGTAATAGGTATAAAATTTTATTAAAATGTGTCAGCCTAAGCTAGGCTATCATCAGGAAGACATTGTCAAAATCACAGATAGTTATAATTCTCTTCACGATCTAAGAAAGTGACTTAGGCTTGGGATGCAATAAAACCATAAAACTTTTTGGATTTACTGTGCAGGAAGGCACACACAAAAAAGATGTATTTTCTTTGTACTTAAGTTACCATTAGGTATAAATTTCCATTATTGGCGGTATTTTTTGACCACAAATAATACATTGGAATAAAATAAAATAATAAGAATGACCCAAAAGTCTGTTAAAGTTTTTAGAAATAATTAATTCTTTACCAACAACAAAATAATTACGGCCTTTGTCAGGGCTAATACTTTTATGGCTTTATTGCATGTCATTATCCCATATCAGGCTAAGTCACTTTCTTACATCCTGAAAAGAATAATAATACCAGTCAATACTACTAATTTGTTTGCTGTTAGTGGAGTTTCTTATTAAGTTTATGCACTTGTAATGTTAGTATATAATATTAAAAACTTTAGTCTCAGGATTTGTGGTAGCATTTTTCTGCACCTTTTAGAGACACACTGTATGTGGAAAATGGACTTGCAACATTAATAAACAGAATGTAAAGTATCCATTCTTCATTTATTGTTTTCTTTTAGCCAAACCATTTAACAGGACTAAAACAGAAATATATCAAACTTTCATTCTATAACCAAACAGATTTGATAAAAGTGAGAAAAGATTTGTTAAAACAAGTTAGAAAAAACAAGGCTAGACAAAGTGAGAATTCCTATTATACAGAGATGTTAACCAGCCACTTAACAAGTCATATGAGTGAACACGCCGCAGCTAAAGTTAGTACTGATCAGATGGAAAATATTTTGGATATCCGGTAAGATATTACACAGTCTTCATTATATCCTAGGTGAATTTTTTATATGAACTAAGAATATGTTCTCCTAAAAAGAAAAATTATTTCTAAAGGTTACAACTCTGAGTTGAAATAAAAAAATTTATTAGGTCTTCTGCAGGGTTAGTTCTGGTTATAAAAATAAAGATTTGTCCCATATTTTTTATCGCAATAAATTGGTCAAGCCAAGTTTAAATAACTAATTTTTAAAATTTGTATGTATGTAAATGTATCTCTAAAACAGCTAAGCTGCATTAACAACATTCAGTATTTTTGGGGCAAGTAGAATTAAAGAGTGATATAGCGTTGTTGCCAAGTTTCCCAGTTTGCACTACAGGAAATATTTTTATTAATTTAAATGAAATTCCCTATTTATTAAACTTGCCTTCTTTAGAACAGAACAGGGTCTTTTTAGATTTATGTTTATTTTTAACATTGTGAATTCTATGATTGATTCTCCTGAGCTGTTAAACCTTGTAAACTTTAATGTGCCACAAAGAGACCTATGTAACAACATTATTTTTTGGGTGGATTACCATAAAAAAAATTATGGAGTTTAGTTTAGCATAAGTAGAACTTGTAGTCAAGGCATTAAAGTCTGCAGAACTTTGATCTCTTTAATGTAACTTTAAATAATTTTAAGAATAAAATGAAGCAAAAAATATTTTACACAATTTTTTTATTTAATTTGTTTAATGTTTAGTGTTTAATGTGTATAAGTGCTTCATGTGGTATTGTGTATTAATTTATGGTATAAATGGCTGGTCCGTATAAAATTATTTATTTATTTATTTATATTGATTGCAATGAACTTGGCTTGCCAGCTTTAGTAAGATTTCAAATTTTCAAACTGCAGTCTTTCCCCCTTGCCAAAATATGACAACACCGTATTTTCATTAAAGTGTGTCAACAGTGCTGATATAACCCCAAAATACCGCATTTTGAAATACTTTTTCTAAATGTTTAATGGGTCATATCCAGGAAACTAATAAAGACATAAATTTGACCCGCCCAATTTAATGCAATAGAAATAAATGGGATATACTGAATCTCTTTAGACATACTATTGAAAAATATAAAAAAATGACAATGTGTAGCACAAAACCGGGAAATCTGGCAACAGTGCTGATTTTTAATATCAAATTCGGTGGCTAAGCAGTTTTAAAGATATTTAAGAGTTGCGGTACACCCTACTAACCCATTATGTCCTTTTAGTTTTATAAAAACTTAAACTTAAAACTTGTGTAAAATGACTTTTTAATTTAAATTAAATAATTTTTTAGGGAATATGATGTACCATATCATGTTCGCGTCTCAATAGACCTCCGTATATTTTGCGGCTCCTGGTACCAAGTTAAAGTAAGAAGTTCATCGGAAACACCAATAATAACACTTCGAAGTGACATCATAGAACGACCCGAGCCGATCGTGTTGGCATTTGATATCGAAACGACCAAGTTACCGTTAAAGTTTCCAGATGCAGCTACTGATCAGATTATGATGATTTCTTATATGATAGATGGACAAGGTAAAGTAAAATATTTTTTTACTCTCGTGCAAAAAGTTTTCCGTACGCATTTTACTTCTGAAAGTCACTAGTGCGGAAAAGTAGTGTACCAATATTTCCACATCAAAAAAATCCTTAATCCGCTATTAGCCAGCAAATGCAATGCCACAAATTGTACATTTACCAACAATAATAATGAGTACTAGTAGGGTATTAGGTAGCATTGTGTTAAAATAATTAAAAAAATAAATAAAATTTTGTTTTTATGTTTTCCTTACGCTCGTAGATAGCGTTTCTAACACGTGCTGAAAGTGCTTTTTCCGCACTTGATTGCTTAACCGAACTCTTCTAAGCGTCGTTCGGTCAACTGCAGTTGCGTGCGGAAAGATGGCACTTTCAGCACTAGTTAGGAAATATACTATTTGAGAGTTTTTAACCCTATATTTTTTCCTTTATTTCCTTGTTTATATTAAAAGAAATATTCATTTTCAGGCATATTTTATCCCTGTGCAATTCGACGTGTATTATAGGAAACTCATGTTTCTGTGTCTTTTACATAAAAACTTGCCCCCATTGGCGTGGCTTAAATTTTAAGAAAAGTTACTGATAAAAACCGCAATTTGCTGTCTTGTGTCGTTTACTGAATACAGTGTGTTTTTTAATTTCTTTATTCTTCTTTAAGTCTTTAAACTTTTTAGTTTAGAGTTTTTTTTTAATTCTGTAAAATAAATAGAAAGTAGGACACGAAAAGAGTGAGCATGATTTACTATAACCAATAGGATGTTTTATTTAAAACTTTTATTTTTGTTTCTTTGTAGACACATGAAATACTTGTATTTTGATTAAAAAAAAAAAATTCTTGAATGTTTGAGCCCTTCATTTTAATTTGAAGTACTTCCTTTCTAATTTTAAAGTTTTTCCATTTAAAAAGCGGGTATTTTTATTTTTATTTCTTTAAATTTTTATATCTTGGCCGGGTTTTGAGCTATAGTGTTTATCACTATAATTTTTACAGAGTATTCGCGGTTTTTAAAAGACTCTATAAAATTTGTAAAAAGGTGAATGAAAGACTTTGGAGCCACTACAATCAATGCAAATCATTCTTAAAACATGATGTAGGGCCTTTTAAAAACCGTGAATACTCAGTAAAAATTATGGTGATAAACACTGTAGCTTAAAGCTCGGACAAGATATAGAAATTTAAAGAAAGAATTAGTAAAAGTGCACGCTTTTTAAATTAAAAAAACTAATTAAAATTAAAATTAAGGACTTAAACTTGCAGGATTTTTGTTTAAAATGAAACACTGTACCAACCAATCGTAATTTTTGTATTTTATTGACTGCAATGGCGCAACATCATTTATATTAGTAATTTAATAATGCAAATAGGGTAAAGAATAATCCTATTTTAAGGGTAAATTAAATTGTTTATGTTTTAAAGTAGAATTCAGCTGAAAAGAAGACAGAGGCGCCATAGAAGTGAAGCCGGAATCAACTATTTTTTCTAATCGCGTCGTTTAATTAGTGTGAGTGCAACAAAAAGGGGAATAATTTGAAACTGAGACAGAACTCATGACGGTATGGCTTTTCCTTTGCTGAATCGCAGTTTACCCTAAGAATGTTTTAATCATATTTATACAACACACATTTTTTTATTTAATAGAAAAAATTATTTTACCTTATGCTGAAAAGTAAAGGATGATCCTGGAAAACAAACACAAGTTTCCTGCTAAAAGGCTTAGGGCTAGCTTGTGTTTGATTTTCATGGTCATCTTTACTTACATGTATACACTACAATAATTGGTTTCTCTTAAATGAAAAATAAAAATGTTATTAACACCTTATCAAAGAGTTCTTAGGGTAAAATATCAATAGAATAAATTAGTTTACCCTTAAAATAGAATTATTCTTCATCTTTATTTGCTTTATTATTAATATAAATGGTTTTGCGCCATTGCAGTCAATACAATACAAAACTTAAGTTAAAATTGTTTAGAGTAAAACATGTTTACTATTTTCACGGCAAACTTTCTAGGCAGAGAAAACGGATACCGGCGTATCCCATTTAAAATTGAGAACATAAATAAATTAATCTACATAAGTTTCTGTGAAAAAATAAAGGAAAAAAGAAATTGCAAGTAACTAAAAACACGCTGTAGCGAGTTCACGACGCAAAATAGCAAACTGCGGTTTCCACCAGTAAGTTTGACCTAAAATTTGATCCTCTCAAATAGGGGTCAGTTTTTGACTAAAACATACTGAAATATGAGTTTACTAAGAAATCGTCAAATTTGGCCCACCCTGTACATATCGCCTAAAAATTATCGTTATGCATATGATAATCACTCTGAAACGATTGCCATAATTGTGCTAAAAATGACAATATTATTTCTTATTAAGGATATTTTGAACTTTTGGTGTGATAATTCTATGTATTGGCATAGTATATGCTCCGCAGATTCGCTAGACCTCTCACTAAACCTACAGCATTTTTATCAGTTTTTTCTACCTTTTTGGGGTGATACCTCAGAGGGCCGTGTCCTAACAGAAAGTTAGTGACTATCCTGAATTTTGCTGAGTTTATTCATTAGGTAACTTCTATAGTTATGCAATACAAAGCAGTTGGTCTGGCAATCAGCTGGCTCTAATTTTTTTGCTACACTACACTTTATTATTATTATTAATTATATCAAAAGCTTAGAAAATAATAATAAGAATTATCATCGATATGTTTAAAGTCTTTTTAATCACCCTATTTTTAGGATTTTTAATTACAAACAGAGAAATTCTCTCAGCAGACATAGACGATTTTGAATACACGCCAAAACCGGAATTTGAAGGAAAATTTACAGATTTTCAATGAAATCAACGAAATGGCTCCATGCAGAAGTTTTCGATCATATTATGGACGTGAAACCTCATATTTTGTTACTTATAACGGCGAGTTCTCTCGATTGACCGTTCATAGAGGTAAGAGCTGCATGTGTATGACTTGGGTAAGAGATTGCAACCTATGTCAAATAACATCAGACCTAATTAATTTGTTTCCTCATTAGTTTACAATACTTCCCAAAATCCCATATTTTATTATAGATATGAAACAGGAAATTGGGTTTTCTCGTAACAGAGAAGGTATTTATTGAGCAGACCCGGGCAATGCACACATGGATTGTTTATGTTGGGTAAAGAGAGACTCTCTTACTTGCCTGTTGGCCTCAAAATTTAAAGTAAAGCTGTTGCCAAAGCAAAACTAAGGTGAATATATATGTTTTAAATTTTTATTTATTATTCTCGAAATTTCCTTTATGCAGTGGGTTTACGTAAGTTGGCGTCATATGGGAAATTTTTATATTTTTATTTTAGGACAAAAAATTATTGCTTGGTGGTAAACGTAAAATACAAGTAGCACATACACATACAAGTATCTCTAAAAAATATTGATTTTGCTTAACAGGGAGAAGTTACCTCTGTATTTGTTAATATTGTGGGAGAATTGGGTACAAAAGAAAACATGTTTAGAATTAAAAATATCTTTCAAATACGCAAATTGTTTTTTTCATTTTTTCTTTGGTAACAAAATTTAAGTTTGGGTGTACATTAGTGCAATACATTTAATAATTATAAATTCTAAACATAGTTTTGAAATTAAGTTCTTATCAAAACAAGGAACAATGTACAGGGTTTCTCGCCCATATTTTGCCACCCACTTTAACTATAAGCAAGAAGGATAGAAACACATCAAGTCCTGTACAAAGTTTTTATACTTTTTTCATCTATTATCTGTTGAGCATAAAAAAAAATAAACAAATGAACTTATTGAAAACTCTAGGAAAATGTTAAGGGCTAGAACTTTTTTTAAATGTGTAACACCCTGTATATTATGTCCCCATTAAAAAGGTATTTTAAAAAGCTTTCAAATATGCCAATTTTATACATCTCATTCTTTAATAGTTTTCGAAATATAACAAGCTGAAATCTGAAATATAATAGATATTATTTCATTATACCCACTACTGCGCTAAGGTGATACTATACAGGGTGTCCGGGAAATGTGGGAAATCTCGCACACGTACGGAACAGATGAAAATAATGACAAGTTCCTATAAAATTTTTCCGTTTGGCTCTGGGAGATATGATCCCCCGCAAAGGGGCAGCTAGAAATCGATTTTTCGTGAATAACTTTAAAGCGCTCTCATAATTTGATAATATTTCTTAGTACGATGCATACCTAGTAAAGACCCTTAAAAATAGTGCCCTTGAAACTAAAAAAAAAACAAAATAAACTCTTATTGTTAAAATAATTTTTTACTCGAAACGGCTCATTTTATCGATGTCAAACAAGAGTACCTTTTTTAGCAAAGGTTTAAACTACTCAAAAACATATTTTTTTGTGTCTTCACCATAAAAATATATTATCAATAATGTGCGAAAACTAGTCCGTCCCTGGCAAACTAAAGGGGGCTTAAACGGAAAAAAATTTTATAGAACTTGTCGTTATTTTCATCTGTTCCATACGTGTTCGAGAGATTTCCCACATTTTCCTGGGACACCTCCTGAATATATATTTCCGAAACTTTTAAAGATAGATATATAAAATGGGATTTTTTGTAAAGCTTTAAAACTTTTAATGGGTGGCATAGTATACATAGTCTTCTTCATTTTTCGTGAGTTTTTGATATTCATGTTTCCTTTTTATGTTCAAAAGATAATAAATAAAAAAGTATGAAACTTTCGTACAGGGCGGTTTTTTCTATCCTTCTTGCTTATAGTTAAAAATAGGTGGCAAAATAGTATAAATGAATTCCCTGTACAATGCACTAAAGATACAAACATAAATTTTCACCATTATCGCAGAAAAAGAAACAAGTTCTCCCATTAAATAAACAAAACTGCATATTTGAAAGTTATTTTCTTAGATGACTGATACAATTTAATATCTGATGGTTGCCTTTTGGGTTAAGAAGAATGCAGAGCATTTGATAAAAATAACCATTTTTTGTAAAATTGATAATAACAAAGTTTCCCATATGACGCCAACCTCACATAGACTCACTGTATACTGATTTAATACAAAGAAGGTAGACTAAGAAACCAGTTACAAAGATGCCTCAAGCGTCATACAAATAAAGACGGCAATCAACTATCGCTGTCTAAACGCGTCGTTTACATCGTATGCGAGCAACAAAAGGAGAATAATTGAAAGTGAGACAGAAGTGGTGACGCCGTGGCATCTTCTTAACTGGCGAGAACTTTATCTCTAAATAGCATTTTTTACAAACTTTTATTACAATTTATTCCAACCTTTGCATTCTTACTGCATAACTGTTTGGCTTGGGTAATTTTAACTTATCAGGTTGATTATTACCTCCTGTAGTTACCAAAGCATGCTTGCATTCTTATCTAGAACAACCTGTATAAGCAGATTTTTGTGCGATTTTTAAGGTATGATCCTGTAGAATTAGATCCAGAAGAAATGTGTCCATTGGCAGCGTCAGATCCTCAAGTGTTGTCAAACTATTCAGTGTCCGATGCAGTGGCGACTTACTATCTGTATATGCAGTATGTGCATCCTTTCATTTTTGCTTTGTGCACTATCATTCCTTGTGAACCAGATGAGGTGTTAAGGAAAGGATCAAGGTATGTTTATGTTTGGGTAAAATACTAAACTAGGCGAATTTGAAAAAATGCTTTAAAAATAATTTTAATGACAAAAAAATACATCAAGTTAACTTTTTTTTTAACGAAAATCTTATTTATTAGTCAAAGTTACCTAAAAAAAAATTAATGTCTAACCCTCGTTTCACACCAAGCCGGTTTCCTGAAAAATAAATATGGATGAATGCAGCGAAAATCACAATAACCCCTACGTGGGCACCGCGCAGTACACTTGTGGGCATGCGCAATAAACATTTACTGACTAGCCGAAAACAAACAACAGGACCGGGTTTAACATTTTGTATATGATTCATTTATAAAGAAAATATACCAAGTAATTTTGGGGTATACATATTTAAATATTTTATTTTAAGTCTGTATTCGTCTTTCATAGCAGTCCCTAAAAAGTAAACCGGTTTTATATTGGGGACTATTTTTTGTTGTATATTTTTTTATTTTTCGGTCGTATCGCCGATTTTATTAAGATTTAGCAAACGAGAGTGCTTAGAAGCACTGATCTCAATTTAAATTCCATTTTATTACTAAAACACCTTCTTTTTGATTCATGAGGACCCACTTTACTTAACCTCAAACCTGCACGCTATTTTATGTATTATTATCTTCCTTCTTAACACTACCTTGACACAACAAAACTGAATAGTTGGTATTTTATTATAAAAGCAATTAGATTTGGTGTAACTTGTTTGAGGAATAAATCTCAATTCATAAACTGATATTTCGTTCCCGTTGGCGTAGCAGTTGTCGTTCAGTTAAGTTTGGCGTGTAATGCCATTGAAATTGTTTATTTTTGGGGTTAGGGCCAAACTGACCTTATATTTGTAATTGAAACCACAAAAAAAAAGCGAATCACAAATATTAAAATTGGTAATGTACCCAGTAAGTAATTATTGATTTAATTTGCCTACAAATGCCAACTTGAAATAAACTTGATAATGTAATAATCTTAAACTAGGCTTAAAGCGCAATGGAATCGCTTGGACTATTTAATTTTATTCAAAACATTCCACAGAAAGATACCTATGTTCCTTTTTTAACATACGAGCAATAAGCAATCTACAAGATATTATATGGTATAAATCGTCCTCAATATCACAAAGCGGCGTATCTTTATGTTTAAATTTCACGAGGGTGCTTTTTAGGTATTTTTTGTACTACTCTTTTTTTAGTAAATGAAATAGGCTTAGTATTATATTTCTATAACTTTTAAAGATATCAAAATCTAACATATGCCAATTTGTAATATTAAGAAGCAACTTTTTTAAAGCAATTACATCAGCTCTAGTCAATTTTCCTACTTTTTGAGATACGCCACATCGTGATATTGCCGACGAAATTGCTTATGGCTACGTGTTATAACTTGAAAATATGTCAAATTATTTTAATTAAACTGCCATATTTTATTTTGTGTAATTATAAATGCATCAGGTGCAACGCCTTACCTACGACTTTAAGATTCATAGCTAGTAATAGTAGCTTTGGTTGTGAGCTGTATGCCTTTAACAGAAGTTAATAAAACTGATCTCTTTATTTGTTAAAATGCGTAAATAATGTAAACTAAGATTGCATAGTAAATGGACACCGCAAGATGACCTTTTTTTTCACCCTGTATATTTTGACGTTACCAAAAATGTGTTTATATCTTTGACCTTAGTCTGCACTCTCTGGTGCAAAAATTAATGAAATCTAACCGTTTGTTCTTTTTAACACTCAAAATGGTTCCTATTTTTGAGTTTGGCGCATTCGAGACAACTTAATAAAAAATTGTATATATTCTCGGTCGCCTACTGTTATAAGAAATATTCTATACAAAATATTTTCATACATTTTATTGACTCTATATTATAGCCTGTGGTTATGCATCAAAAAAGATTTTGGAAAAGCTTTAGTAAGACAGAAAATAAATTATCGAGAATCTCAGCTTAGCAACTATCCAACTTTGAGGCTCTATCACTCTAAAGCTAGAGCATGATCGGACATTGCCTGCCCATGAGAACATTTAATCAGGGCGTCGAAATCTTCAACATTTAAAAAAATCATTAGCCTGAGTCAGTTTTCCATAAGGATTGACCGGGGTCTCAAGGCAGATTTTGAGATTTAACTCTATTAGGTCACTGGAAAACGTAAAATACCTTTGCAAATATGCGGTGGTCAACTTCAATCCTACTAGATAAAAATAGTTAAAATCTGAGATGCGTTTTCCTATTTATATTATTTGTATAATCTATTAATATATCAAATTCTTTATTTAGCAAATATTTCAGCTAATCAAGTTATTTACATCCAACAATTTTACACTATATGTTAATTAAAATTGAAGTTATTAAATATTTAAAAAAGTATAAAATTTAAAAATTGTTTACCCAAAGAGCCAATAAAGCACATTAAAAAAAAGACAAATAAAATAGGATTCACAAACAATAGTCACACTAAATCTAAAAAGAGCTATACATAGATAAAAGCAGAATTACTAGAGTAAAAACAAAACTTAAATTTAAACAATCAAGAAACAAACAAAATATAACGTGCCAAGTTAGTCACACTCACACAAAAAGCGATTGTGTTCAAGTAATATAGTAAAATAAGGTTATAAACATTTAATTTACAATATTTGCAGATGATAACACAATTTTGTGGCATAATAAAATGTAAATGCATTTGAACAGAAATATCGTATATATAATTTATTGTTTGCTTTGTCTACAAAGATATCTAAATATTTTCATGACAATAAAGCTTGTGTTATTATTATTAAATATTTTTATATTATTTGGTACCAAATAATTTCAGGCACGCTTTGTGAAGCTTTGCTTATGGTGGAAGCATTCCATGCCAACATTATATTTCCGAAACAAAGGAAGAAACCATTTTGAACAAACTAACTCCGAGACAGTCACGTTTTGCACCAGGAAACATATGTCGGAGGTCACGTTGAAGCCCTGGAAAGTGGAGTTTTTCGAGCAGATATTCCCTGCCTTGATTTGGAGTAAAAAATGTCTTAGATTTGCTTTGTTACGGTGTGGTTCTACGTCGTTATACTTGGTGTGAAGCATTGCTTTATTTACGTTGCTGTTTTCTTAAAGCGCAGCTATGATGGATTACGAGTATACAATAGCCAAATGTCTTTTTTGATGTAAATAAAAAGTGTCTTAGTATTATCTATTGTTGGATTCGCCTCAAAATACTACGTTTTAAAATATTATAGAAAGTTATATGGCCCCTATTTTAAGTTTTTAAGCTAGGGAATCTATACCATGTACAAATATCTTACAGCAAACTAATGTTATTAATGCTCACATTTCTGTACCCATGGGAACTGTTCACTGAGGCTGTGGATATGCTAATAGAACAAATTCCCAAAACTTTGGAACGTGCTATTGTGGTTTGAAGAAGGAGTCCCTATGGAATGCGTCACTAATCTGCAGAAGTTATAGATGAGATTAAGGCCCAGTTAGTATGCTAAGGTAATACTATTTTTGAGCGCTTTTAAATAATAAAAACAAACATAATTGAAGAGTTATAAATCGCCGAACCAACAATGTTTGTAGCTTTTCTGGATATAAATTTTCAATATTTTGAAACCCTAAACCACAAAAATAAGATATAAAAAGTAGGTTTTCCCCAATATTTATATATAATTATTTATTTAAACTTTTAAGTAAATACCAAGGTTAGTTTATATTTATAAGGTTGCGACACATCCTCAACTTTTAGGCAGTTCCGAGGTCGGGGACGGGTAAAATCAAAGCTGATGATCAGTCCAGTGGCGTCTAGAATTTGCGCATTTTTTTTTCATTGTTTTGGAAGTGATATTTGTTGAAAGATGTAATTCCAAATGTTTTTATTTAAAGTAAAAAGAATTTACAACTTAATAAGAATTAAAAACTGTTGTGTAAACGGTTGTTTTACTAATACAATATACTATATATCTCCGGCACTGAACAACATGGCCGAAAAATGGGAGATGTGACGTCAAAGCAATATGGCCAAATGTCGCGACCTTACATAGACCGACTTTGAGTGAATATAAGGTGGAATAACAAGATTTGTATGGTGATATTTAACCTATACATTTATTTACTGCGTTTTAGGAACAACCTCTTAGGGTTGGAACGCCCTCTTATCTACCACTTGGACGTAGGAGCCATGTATCCCAACATTATTCTGACCAATCGGCTGCAGCCGTGCGCGATGGTTAACGAGACCATTTGCGCATCGTGTGACTTTAACAGACCCGGAGCGGAGTGCCAGAGGAATATGTCTTGGATGATGAGAGAAGAATTTACAGTAAGTTTTTAAAAATAGTAATTTACGTAACAAGTGCATAAAGTGATACTTTTTTAATTGAAACGCTTGACAGCATGAACCTTTAGGCAACAACTTCCACGAGTTAAAAAAAACACTTTCTGCATGTGTTGCATACTTTATTTTTTCACGACCTCATATAATTTTATTTTAATTTCTTAGTAGTATCCTAGTAGACATTGGAAAAAAATAATTAATTCAACGTGTGATAAGAATTAAACTGTTACAATTTATTTTTGTAGATTACTAAAATGGACATTATCTTCATGAGAACTATCAAAAACACATTTATTTTTTTTTTAATGGTCATGAAAAGAAAAATAATGTCCATTTGCCAATATCTATGAATAAATCTGTTTTAGTATAATTTTAAAAAGTTGCATATTTTATGTGTGTAGGCAGTGGCGGCGTAAAGAGGGGAAGGTGGGGGCGGTCCACCCCAGGTGCCAAGCACCAAGGGGTGACAATGATAACTCATTCTCGTAGGCAGAGAATACTTACAGAAGAATTACTCTGTAAAAACATCAATAACTAAATAGTTACCTACTTTATTGTTAACCTGCATACTAATATTAATTATAATTATATTAATATTAATAGATATGAAAACTTTATTATTTATTTTTTGTTAATTATTTATTTTTTTTAGTGCCGGGTAACGCGTAACGAATACCAAAGAATACAAATAACAATTAGAAAACCGAAAAATTTCCCTGCTTTCCGGGTGGTCAACAACGAGCTTTTCATCAGCTGTCTAAAGTAGAGCAGGCAGATTTTGGAAAAAAGAGGTTACAGGTATTAAAAAAAAATAACATAGAAAATCAAATAAATTAAAAGAAACATTATTAAAAAGCGTATACCTACATAGTTAAAAATATAATAACAAAATATCAAAAAAAAAAAAAACACAAAAGTTAACGAGAAATACTGCCTATTAAACGTTTGTAACGACGGCCCTAATGACCTTCTTAAACTTATCCGGAGCGCAGTTAAAGTTTAACTCCATTGGTAATCCATTTAACGATCTCATAATCCGCCTAATTGGGTCGTTACTACCTATGTCTGTTCTGATAGGGTTCAAGAAGAACAAATCTGTCTGCCTTGTAGAGCGAAGGGGGACCCTAAAAATTGAACAAACTCAGGAGTTCGGAACAGTTGACGAAGTTATTAATAACTTTATGACCAAATGTTAAATCCTGCTGCACACGTCGATCCTGCAGGCTCTGTAGGCCGGTTAACCTTAGTCGTTCCGGATATGGAATATCGGAAATATTGGTAACCTCTGTCCTATGTAATAAAAATTTCGTAAACTTCGATTGCACTCGCTCAATTCTTTTGATATGCACATTATACATAGGGGACCAGACAACACAACAGTACTCTAAGTGGCCCCTCACAAGGGCATAATATATTGTTTTAAGTGTCTCGACGTTCTTAAAGTCCCAGCACTGTCGCATAACAAACCCTGATATGAGTACAAAGGTCTGTCAAAAACAAGCAAACAGGCAGTGACCGCTGCTATAAAGGCGGAGACGCTTCAGAAATAAAATCGGCGAAAAACAGGAAGTCCTCTATGACTCTTGCAATTGGCCCATAAGTGTATTTTAAATTCTTTTTACGGATACGTCATGAGAAAGGGGGCTAGATGGTACAGTATGGAAAATGGCTGGAATCGTATGTTTTACCGGAGCAAATATCATTATGAAAGCTAGAGAAATTATTGAGCAGGTTTGTTGGATATTAATAAAAAATTATGTATGTTTTTGTGTTTTAAAACATATGAAGTTTAAGGCCTCTCCAGATTAAGTATATATATAGTAGTAGTTAGTATAAATAATATACTGGTGGTACTCAGTGTTGTTCTATTATAAGCGGAGAGGACTTAAAACAGACACCTTGTAAATGAAGAAGTGATTAGCAAACTACAGTTTTTGCATAAGAGATTATTTTAGGAAAAACAGCTTTTGTTTGTACCTAAAAATGAGATGGAATGAATATAGTTACTTAAGAAAATGTTTAATTTGGCCATGGAACACTATTTAAAATATAATATCCTATACATAACTCGGTTTTTGTCAAAAATTGCGGTTTGCAGATCACCTCCTCAAATATCCACAACATAGAGACAAGAGAAGCTCTTTTTGTTAGAGTAAGGTAAAGAAGGCAAACAATTTGATTTGAAACTGTATTTTTAAAATAGGAATTTAAGTATTTTCTAAGCTACTGACTCTATGGATATTATGTATTAGTCAATATCATTCTCAAAAGGAACTCCCTCAAGGATATGTGTCTTTTTCTGCCAAGCAGAAAGTCCTGTGAAAAATATCAATAGCTTTAGAGAGTGGCTTGAGAAACTAAATAAAGTGAAAAGTCTTATTGTCAGCAAAGTAACGAATTGTGTTTTTCGTTAAGTTTGCGTCCTGATTAAACAATATTATGTTTATAACTAAAAATGTAAAACTTTTTTTTTTATTTTAGGTTGGAAGACCTCTAGAGTTGGACACAGATGGTATATGGTGCATTCTACCAGCTTCATTTCCTGAAAATTATACAGTTTTGACAAACCACGAGAAAAAGAAGAAATTCGTCGTTTCTTACCCTAACACTGTCCTAAATTCTATGGTACAAGTTTATATACATTTTTTTTTAATTTTACGTTTAATAAATTTTGTAGCACTCTTTTAAAAAAAACTCTTAAGCATAATGGAGCGGGATCAGGGCAAGCAAATACAAACTATAGTATTTTTACACAAAATGTTGGAAAAAATACTATAGTTATTTGTTTTTATTTACCTGCCTCATCCCTCTCTACTCCTTTACCTATTAATATTTAGTTTTATACACTTTTATTGTGTTTTTATATTTTAGGTTAAGGAGCACTTTACTAATCACCAGTATCATCAGCTAGAAGATCCCCAAAAACTAGAATACAGCATAAGAAGCGAAAATTCTATATTTTTTGAAGTCGACGGACCATACAAAGCGATGGTCTTGCCTGCTAGTAAAGAAGAGGGCAAGAAGTTGAAGAAGAGATATGCGGTGTTCAATTTCGATGGATCGTTGGCTGAATTGAAAGGGTAAATATGCGAATATAGGACGCAAATATCAAATACAGGGTGTATCCACTAATCTCGATGGATTGCTAATGTTATTACCTGCGCGAAACAAAAGTTACATTTCATGGGCGAGAAATCGATTTGTGCGCATGCAAATCGAGGATAAACGCACCTGGCGCCAAACAGACTATACGCATTATCGGAAAGAATTTGTCGACGGCGTCCTGGTTTTCTGTTCGGAGTACGGTAGCTAATGAGCGTCACGGTCAGACCGCGGTGGGCGGGTACAGGATGCCAGTGTTTGTATTTTGCCAAGTGCGCATGTTTATCCACCCTCGATTTGTTTACTGCGCGTAGTTGTAAAATTCCGAAAAATACTTCTTGCCTCTGCGGATCTAAATGTAGGTTATCTATGGGTGTATATGTGACATTTTTTCGAGTATGTTTTGTATGCCCTTTCTAGACTTGCTTACTTTGGTCTTTTTACAGTTTTGGTATATCCGATATTTTACATTATGTTTTTTACAGATTTGAAGTGAAACGTCGTGGTGAGCTGCAGCTTATTAAGAATTTTCAGTCTTCAGTTTTTGAAGCTTTTTAAAGGGCGATACTTTGGAATCATGCTATGCTGCCGTTGCACAGGTAATGTATTAAGATTAGATTAAGACATCAATTTTGATATACTTCGCTTGCCCATTTAACAACTTAGTGTTTTTTTTTAATATACAGGGTTTTTTCAAACTACGGTAAACAAATTTGAGGACGTATTCCTGAGCTAATTCCATAGAAAAAAGTTTATATAAACATAGGTCCGACAATGCATTATATTCAAGATACAGGGTGTTAAACTTTTTAATAAAATCGGATATTTTATTTGATCAAATTTGACAATGTTATAAAAAGCAGTAGGCTTTAACTCAAATAAATTTATTAAGTCCGATGTCGTCGCGAGTGGCCCTTGTACAAATATTTCTAACCAAAAAATGTACGCCAATGACTGGTGTGCAATTTTTATATATATATTTTTTTTTTAATTAAGCAAATAAAAATACAGCTTTTTTATTTTATAATATTTATTCACAATTATGTAACATCAGCTTATACTAAATTAAATAACGATAACATCTAAAGTAACGTATTTTAGAACATTAATAGCTTTTTAAATTTTATCTATGTTTCTCGGATTAGTGACATGCAATTAAAAATATTTTATTTTTCTTCTCAAAAATTAACCTGGAAAAATCAGGGACTAATTTAAATAAAAGATAAAAATCGGTCAGGGATACTTAAGACGTTATTAGAAAACCGAATTTTTAAAAAAGTTTAACCCTGTATCTAGGAAACAATGCATTTCTGGACCTATGTTTATATAGTTTTTTTTTCATAAAAGTAGCCAATAATAGTCCTTGTTTTTACCATAATAAAAACGACCGGTAATAAGATGTATTTTATGCGTGCAAAAATGCAAGAGTAAACTAAAAAGTTTCAGCTTAAGAATAAATACAAGTTTTTATAATCTACTGATTTAAATTTAGGTAGCTGACTACTGGTTAGACGTCTTATTTTCAAAAGGCAAAAACATGCCCGATTCGGAATTGTTTGACCTTATTTCGGAAAACCGGTCCATGTCGAAAAAATTAGAGGAATATGAAGGACAGAAGAGCAGTTCCATTAGTACTGCCAGGCGATTGGCAGAGTTTTGGGAGATCAGATGGTTAAAGATGCCGGATTGGCTTGTAAATATGTCATTTCAAAGAAGCCAGATGGAGCCCCTGTTACTGAGAGGTAAACACTTTTGCTTTACATTGCCGGATGAAAATGTGTCAATTTTCATTAAAACGACCAATTTTAGATCCCAAATCAACTTATTTTATGTCAAACGTCTATCATAAGATATTGTACACGTATTTTAGAAACAAACCATTAGATAGGGTGCCAATCGGGTTTATCATTTAGTCAGGTAACCAGTTTTCTGGTAACCTAATATATTTGTAAAATCTGGTTGGCGTTTATTATGTTTCTATGCACTGGCTATTAATTATATGCTCCTAAATCCTTTATTTATTTTGATTTTCAAAACGATTTGGATGGATTTGTGTATTATTCAAATAGTATTTTTAAGCTCTTTAAATAATCATTTTAATGGTGATATAAACAAGGTGTTTTAGGTAAAAAAAGAAAATACTTTGGATACGAAGGGGGGATTATGGGGGAATTAAGAGATATAATTAAAATCTGATTATTAATTTGAAAACTACAGAATTAAGCGAACTAAGTTTTTTTTTTTAATTTAATTTTTACGATAAAAAATAAGAAATTTAAGAGGGGTGTAAATTTACTACTGAAATAATTTTTAAAATTTTATTAGACTATCAAAAATAAAATTAAAATATTTTTTGTTTGTGTTTATAAAATCTCAAAGAGCAAAATATGCAAGTTTATGGCCAGTTATTAAATTTTTATTTAAACATAAGATGTAGGACCTAATAATTTGGAGATGAAAAAATAAGAATTATACAATAAGTATGATTACTAAGTTAGTTCTGGTAGTAAACTTTGTAGTATAACTAAACAAGGAGATATACGTATAATATATATATTTTCCTACTGATCTCTGTTCCTCTTATCCAAACTTTAAGTGTAGTATAGATAGATATATATAAATCGCGTCAAAATATTTACGGCGTCGTATATCCGGACGCCGCAAATTTTTGGACGCCGGTGATTTAACAGTATTTCTGAAAAATATTAAAATATGTTCGCATATACAGGGTAGTCCGAAAAAGTGTACCAAAATATATCGACATATATTTTTTAAAACATGTAGTACAGTATTGGCGTCAAAGAATTTAGGTTTGGGAGTGAGTGTTTTTTATTCGTGATTAATACACTATTTTTTGTAAAAGTTTTAGCCTAGTGTTCTTTTTGAACTTTAGTATCTTACTTAACTAACTTATCGATTTAAATAAATAAAGGCATACATTTTGTAGGGCTATTCCTTTGGCTATATTTCAAGCAGAAGAAGCTGTTCAGAAACACTACCTTAGAAAATGGCTTAAAGATAATTCGATAAATGAAATCGATATAAGAGATATTTTAGATTGGAGCTATTATATTGAGCGGTTGGGAGGAGCCATTCAGAAAATTATAACCATACCAGCAGCTATGCAAGGGGTAAGTTATTTTGTGAATAAAGCAGATTCGCCAGAATGGAAAACAAACATTACTAAAAAAAAAATTAATACATATCTGAACTATGATGTACAGGGAGTTTCTAAATGACCTGTTCAAAAATATTTGACATTTTACTTTCTATTAGTTATTCAGTACTATTTATACAGGGTGTTTCTTAAATACATGCCAATTTTTCAGGGATTGATTCTTGGACTCATTTGAAAAACTTCATATGAAGGTATGTCTTAAACATCTTAACTTTTGAGATAAAGAGTGTTAAAATTCCCAAAAAAAATCTATTTTTTTAATATCCCAACTATCCTGTATCCAATGTTATTTTAATTAGGCAATATTATTAATAGCATTAAGGGGGTAATTTATCACTGACTTAATTACATTTAATAAGTCCAGTGGCGCCTCGAGAGGAAAGTGAAAGAATATTTCTAACAAAAAAACGGTACGCCACTATCTTGTTTAGATTAAGAGAAAAAAATCACTTAATTGCATATTTCTAGACCATAACTTTTTTTTAAATTAGGCTTCATAATTTTTTAATAGCAATTAGGTAACAAAAATTATAAATACCCTTTTAAATAAGGTTTATATTCAGGATAACAGTGTTTCGTAAAATAAGTGTTTTCGAAATTTTTTGGTTTTTGATAATTTTAACACCCTGTATCTCAAAAGTTCAGACGTTTAGGGCATAAGTCCATATAAAGTTTTTTCTTCAAATGAGTCCAAGGATCACCCCCTTAAATCTTAGCATGTATTTAAGGAACACCCTGTATATTACTGGTGAATTCATTACGGTATGTTTCAGGTAAGCAACGATTTTACAACTACTTTTTCCTAAATAACTTTTAATTGGCTTATTAGAAATACCAAAATTTAGTGTATGATCCTATCTTATTAATGTCTCTAAAATAGTCCAATATAATGGTGTTGTAAAATCAATAAGGGAGCCAATATTTAAAATAATCAAAATTTACCTGGGATTTCCTATGGCCGGTCTGACGATGCATCACCTGGTATATTTTATTTGTCTAAAGTAAATTGCGTTAGATCGATATATTTTTGTCCAAGAAATCTCTGGTAGTATAAATTATCTTTTAGAGACACCCCATTAAAAAAAAATAATAATTCATGAAAAGTATTATAGATAATGTTTTAAATGATATGTAAAACGACCTTTTAATAACACTTGACAAGATTAAAACGTGTATTTTTAGTGCGCCCATTTTGTGTGAACTAAAAAAATTTGGATAACATTTATATTGACACTAAAAGAGTTACGGACTTACATTGCCTTTTATATCTCTGTCTTAAGTGTAAACAGATTACTTTAATTTCTTTTATTTAATCCAATACATTAAGTTGCAAGCATTATGCCATCTTTTTACAATAAAACTTTACGTTTACATATCGGAAAGTTAATTTTTGAATACTTAGGTTCCGAATCCAGTTCCAAGAGTAAGACATCCAGATTGGTTGCATAAGAAAATTATGGAGAAAAACGACACTTATAAACAGAGAAGGATTACGGACATGTTTTCAAAATGCGCCAAGCCTGAAATTTCGAACCAAAATAACCAGAATGAAATGAATGGATCAGTGGGTAAGAAATTTAAAAAACAATCTTTATTTAATAAAAAATTAATGGTATTTTGTCTTCAGGAGACATAGAAGATGCTGGCATTGAAAAGTCTCCAAATTTTAAGAGACCAATAGCAAATGTTAACAAGAGAAAGAGGGGTTCAGAAAAAGACAACCCGTTTACTGAAGAGGACTTAGACAAGACATGGAGGGAGGTCTTGGGAAATCCACCACCGTTTGGAAATACGAATGTGAGTATTCCCTAAAAGTATTAATTTTATTGTATAAAGTACTAAACATATACTTAACTACTTTATAATGTGGTTAAACAGAGCTAAAAATATGTTTTATCATTTTTAAACAGCGTTTAAAAACTTAATTGATAAATATCTTTATTCTAAGAAAGTCGTAAAGCTTGGGTTCTATTTCAAAAACGCAAATGGGTATATACTCGCCGGAATTTACGACCTTCTGAATTACAACCGGAAGACAGTAAGAATTATAGTGGGTCTACCAACAGGTCATTGCAGACAGAATAAACACCTGGAAACAATAGGCCTGGCAAAAAAACCTATGCAGGTTCTGCCAGGAAGAAGAAGAAACCGCAGAACTCATATGATGCTACTGTGAAGCCCTTGGTCGTCTGCGATTTGCAAGGCTGGGTGAGGAAAAACCTAAAGCAGCAGCATTTACCAAGAAGCCAGTTTGAAGCTTGTGGAGTCTGATTAAAAAGACCGGCTTGGATAGTATGCTCTAACATAGGGATGGAAGATACACAATAAACCTGAGCAGGTTGCAGTGTTAGAGGATTACAATCCACCTTCAAGCTAATCTAATCTAATCTAAGCTAAAAATATGTGTTTTATCATTTTTAAAAAGCGTTTGAAAAATTAAAATTGATTAATATCTTTATTCTAGGAAAGTCGTAAAGCTTGGGTTCTATTTCAAAAACGCAAATGGGTATTTCAATCTATGCAAAGAAATGTCGGCAACGCCAATAAAAAGAAGTCAAAGAAAACGAAAGGAAGTTTGGCAGTGTTAAGGTAATTTAAATTTGATATGTAATCAATGCAATTGTTACAAAATACATATATTTTATTAATAGTTCTTACAGCTTTTTTAATTAATGTTAATGTTATTGTCGGAGTTGTCATTTGTTAAATCCTTATGCGATATTGTTTCAACAAAAATTTACAGTTACTGATAGTGCCCCAAAAAATGCCATCAAAAGTGCCGCTGCATATCAAGAAGCAAAACAACAAGTGTTGTTACCCCACTATTTTATCCACATTTTTTCCTCAGTTTTAAATTCGCTTTCTCGAAATACTCTTCACTAATTTTTTTTCTAGGTCTTCAGCACCAGGTACCATGGGCACCTTCCTTCAAAGGACACAGAAGGCGTTATTAACCACACCGTGGCAAGTGTTACAGATTTTGCCTACAGCAACTCCCGGGGAGTTCAAATTATGGGCTCTGGTAAGAAAAATATTTTCTATAGAAAGTTTTTAAATTTAAACCGCATAGAAAAATCGTTTTCGACATTTCTGAATCCTTGTAGATCTTTAATAAAGATTCTTCATGCAATCGAAGGTAAAACGTCGAGATATGTTAGTTTATTTGCTGCTGTTTATTGCAGGTTCAATCAGAACTTTATACGGTAAAACTGACAGTTCCTAGAATGTATTATGCCAATCTTAAGACTCCAAAAGTTGTCGAAGAGGGAGCCTTGTTTAAAAAATGTAACAGGACCTTACCAAGAGCTAGACATATCTACAATTTGTATTTATATTCTGTACCTGAGGGAATGTTTCATGATAACAGAGAGTAAGTACTTGCCTATACAGGGTGTTTTATCATTAAAAATTTTGATCATTAAGGGTGCAATCATAATGTGATTTTAAGAAGGAAAGTTTTGTTCTAAAAGTCTTAACTTTTAAGATAAATTTTAAAATACTCTTTTTTATGAGATCTGTAATAGGACTCTACATATTTGAATCAAATTTGGTACACTATGCGTTAAGATGCATTTTGGGTAGACAAAAATGTTTTAATTTCTTTCAATGATGTTCGAATGGGATTTGAAAAAATTTACTAAAAAAAAAATATGGTGCGACGTGACTTTTTCTCGGAACAAAAATTCTTTTCGTAATTCCCTTTTGAGCTAATTTAATGTGTAGATTTTTTTCGTTCAATGTATATTCTTTACATAAAAACGAGAAAAAGCAGTAGCGTATCATATTTTTCTTTAAAAATATTTAGTTTAAATCCCGCCTGAACGCCACTAAAAGAAATTTATTAAGATAATCAAAAAAATATATTTTCTTTATATGTTTCTTCCTAACATTACCTAAAGATTCACACCTTTAAGGATCTTATTCAGCAATATACAGGGTGTCCGAAAAGTAGACGATAATACAAAAAAGGGCTGATGGAAAAACCCATAAATATCAAGAAAAGCATAAAATGACCTGTAAAAAATGTTGGTTTTTGAGATATTTACACTTCAGCTCATCAAAATCGTTCTTTTGAATCAGATGTTTGATTATCAAACCTGAAAAAAAAATGTATTTTTAGATTTTTATTTTAGTTTTGCAGCACTGAATAGCAGTTTTATTCATTAAAGACCGATATTAAACTAAAAGTTTCCTTTGAAAAAATCTACAGATTGGGTTAACTATACCCTTAAGGGGATGCCGTAGCACGTTAAATGAGCTAAAACGCGATTCCCTGCCGTTTTTAAATATTTGTTTGAGAAAAAAGTTGTATATTGAAAAGTTTCTTAAAATGATCCAAAGATTATCGGAAAGTTGGTTATTTTTACGGTTTTGTAATTTTGGGAAATTTAATGTGTTAATTATTACCATTACCAAAAATCAATTAACTTTCCGATAATCTTTGGATCATTTTAAGAAACTTTTCTATGTACAGGGTGTCCCATTTTGGTTGTCCCTTATGGGAAACTTGGAAACCATAAGAGATATTAAAAATCCGATACCCCATCCTCGAGCTCTTTTTGGAGAAAACATTTATGGTAAAAACAGATCATCGCTATCGCGAGAAGCGTTTCAGAGATACAGGGTGATTCTCGATTTTTCACTTTTTGAAAAGGCCCTGTAGCTTTGTTGTAATTACAGATACGAGAAAACTAATTGCACATTATAAAGACACTTTTTTCCGTAGTATCCAGTGGCGTAGCCAAAAAATTTTTGAGCTGTCATTTTTGACATATGACCCAAACATGTTTTTTTTTTATTAGGGACACCCTATAAATGATTAGGTAATTAAATTGCTTGTTTTTTCTGATTAAAATAATATATCATAGTAGGTGGTTTAATAAATTTTTTACGTCAAATATTGGAAAAATTATGATTTTAAAGACGCATTGCGGCTTCTATCTGTTTTTAAATTGTTTTATATTTTTGTTTTTAAAAGGAATCTGTCATCCCTTAGCTCAGGAGACATTTCCGTAGAAAAAAAACAAAAAATTAGTTTACAACAACAATAATAAACAAGTTATATTAATTAAACTTAAAAATTTATCAAGTTTTTTTTAATTTTTGATTTTTTCATTATTTTTTATTTTTTATGAATTCTCCATGTCAACTTTACCAATAGAGCAAAAAAAAAAAGAAAAATTTAAAGTACAAAAAAAAAATCGAAAAATTTTTGACACACCCTGTATAACTTTGATTTTTATTTTTTTATACAACATTATCATACTAATACAGTACCAAAATTTTTTGCTTCAAATTCATAAATAAGGACGCTATGAATTTTTAAATTTAAACATAAAAATAATTATTTTTAATTTTTGGGACACACTGTATCATTTATATATATATATATATATATATATATATATATATATATATATATATATATATATATATATATATATATATATATATATATAATATTATTCTTCCTTATCATATATATTATCCACCATAATTTCATCCTTATATATTCATAAATAAAATTGTAGGAAATTTTTAAAGTTAAAAATAAAAATAAAAACATTTTAATTTTTTGAGACACCCTTTATCATTTTTTTATATATAATAATATTTCTCACCATCACATTTATCAAATACCAAAATTCATTCCCATTATTTTCATAAATAAAATTGTAGGAAATTTTTAAATTTTAAAATAAAAAAATTATTTTAATTTTTTGAGACACCGTGTATCATTTTTATTATGCGTATTAATAATCTTCTACATCATATATATTATGTACCAAAATTTCATACTTATATATTTATAAATAAAGTGGTAGGAAATTTTTAAATTTTAAAATAAAAAAATGCCGTCTTTAAAATCATAATTTTTCCAATATTTGACGTAAAAAAATTATTAAACCACCTACTATGATATATTATTTTAATCAGAAAAAACAAGCAATTTAATTACCTAATCATTTATAGGGTGTCCCTAATAAAAAAACATGTTTGGGTCATTGTCAAAAATGACAGGTCAAAAATTTTTTTGGCTACGCCACTGGATTCTACGGAAAAAAGTGTCTTTATAATGTGCAATTATTTTACTCGTATCTGTAATAACAACAAAGCTACAGGGCCTTTTCAAAAGTGAAAAAATCGAGAATCACCCTGTATCTCTGAAACGCTTCGCGATAGCGATGATCTGTTTTTACCATAAATGTTTTCTCCAAAAAGAGCTCGAGGATGGGGTATCAGATTTTTAATATCTCTTATGGTTTCCAAGTTTCCCATAAGGGACAACCAAAATGGGACACCCTGTACAACTTTTTCTTAAAACAAATATTTAAAAAACGGCAGCGAATCGCGTTTTAGCTAATTTAACGTGCTACGGCATCTCTCTTAACTTTCTTATTTTTGATATTTCAAAAAAGTGATTGTAAACTTTTACTTTATCCTAAATAGCAGAAGCGTTAAGAAGAATCGCCATATGATATACAGGGTGCTTCAAAATTGTTTAAAAAATTTTAAAGTGCCAATAATTTGAGAACCATCAATGTTATATTGAGGCCTTTTCATGTTTTTTTGGTTGCTTATGAGTTGTTGCACCGGCCCTTTCATTATTATCGTTGACTTTCTAGAAACCCTGCATTTAAATAGGGTTTTCAGTAGAGAGCCCTGCGCAAATCAGACCCATTTTAATATGTAAATGCAAATTATGCAACTTTCGTTTGTAGGGAATTATTCATGTCAATGTCAGACCCCCAAGTGGAGGGTATCTACGAAACGAAAATGTCCCTTCTTTTCCGAACATTGATCACCACCAGCTGCGTAGTAAAAGTATCGCGGGGCGTTACGAGCCTGGAAAGTTTCAGGTTGGACGAACTGGAGACAGTCCCGTTGGCACGGCAGCCGTACTTACCCAAGGATTCCCTAAAGCATGTTTATTTTTACCATCATAGACATGCGACGAAGCCGCAACATATGTTCGGACTGTTTTTCTCGCCGATAAAGAAATGTCTGATCATAGTCGTCGATACAGTAAGGGACGAACTTGATGCCTAACATGGGAAATTTGTATGCTAGTGAAAGATTGGCCAAGTAAGTATTGGTAGCAGTGGCGACTCGTGCTTTTTGGGCATGAGGGGGCGCACATAAATAAATGAACACACTTCAAAATTGGAAGTTTTAGAACAATTAGTAATTTTAGCTAAATAAAAGTTTTTAGTGAAAAATTTAATTTTTTCCCCCAAGGGAACCCCTAAAAATAGAGAAAATCCCGCCAAAAAGCGTAATTGTACAAATTTCGTCAATTTGAGAAGATTCAACTATGTTTTTTTTTTTCTGGGAAAGCCGCCCGTAAAAGTTGTTTTTTTAATAACTTTTTGGCGAAATTATTTTTTAGTTTGATTGGTGCAATTTTAAACTTTTTTAAAATAAAACAATAAAATTGATGCTTAAATACTTAAAATATTTTAGAGTGAAACTGAAATATAAAAATTTCAAAATGCTGCTAGGCGCCATATTGGGAAAAAAATAAATGGAAAGGGGGATCTTGTGGCACATCACTTTAAAGTTCCTAACGAATGCCTTATAACCCTAGAATATAGTCGATCATTAATTTTAGGCCATTAACCAATTATAAAACGGTATTTACCAATTGGTTATGTTATCGTATTCTACGTCAAAGTCACCAATTATTACCGCGGTTATAATTGGCTGAACGCCTTAAATTGATGAATACTGTCACCTGATACAAGATGGAGGTACTTTAATAACAACCTGCATTCCCGATTTGGATGGCCTTATTTTCGAAACTAATAAAGTTAGATATAGTAAATGTGCTAGTTTCTTAAAGCTATTTTTATTGGTGATATAAAATACAGCTCCCGCACTCTGTAATTCGATAGAAAGAGGAAATAGGCAGGAAAAGAAATTTTCTTTATATTTCTTGTCTGTACTCTGAATTATTCTTTCTAAATAGTTCTAGTTAGTAGTTACTGGTCCTGAAAACGTTGGGTTCTTGTGGAAAAATGAACCCTTTATAGAAAAAATGCATTTGTTATTTCTTAAAAATATATATATATATATATATATATATATATATATATATATATATATATATATATATATATATATATATATATATATATATATATATATATATATATATATGTGTTCTTTTTTACTTATGTTTCATATATTCGGCATATTCACTCATATATTAATCAGTCCAAGTCCATTAAATTCCCGGATTTTAATAGTTTATATATTTTGCTTAATTAAAATGTAACTAGCTTTTTCCGATTTTGTATAAAAATATAGAGGAGAAAATACAGCAAACAAATTTGCGTGTAAAAAGGAGAGAGTTAGCGGGATAATATATAATAATATTAATCCTTTGAATTAGCTAAAGTTGAAATTAAACGGTGTTTAGATTACATGGATTTAATGAAGGAAATAATTCGTGAGCTTAAACCTCGTCTAAGTGTTAAAGTTTAAACAAAACACAATATAACAACACAACATAAACGAATATATTATTTCTACAAAACACTAAATAAAAATTGTTTAGTATTGCGATCACAAATTGCAATGTCGTCAATGTTCCCGCATCACCCGCTTATAAAAGAATGTAAACAAACGTCCAGCAGGTAAGAAGAGCGAGATCACTTTATAAAAAACGCCATTCAATAAAACAGGATAAATGACCAGAAAGATCCAAATCGCCTATCTATTTCCAGGCGTTCGTGTTGTCCATTCGTGAGTGCGGAACGAGCTGAAAGACTTTACGGAGTTTGAAATAAACAGGAAATAGAAAATAAAGAAGAAATTTCTTTCTTGGCGAGATACGGAATCCAGACGCAGGGCAGGCGCAGGCGCATTAAAAATCACAGTTTTTTTTGCCTTGTATATTATCATCATTAAAATTAAAACATAATTAAAAGAGCGCTAGAAAAATAATACATTAATTATATTTAACTAGTTTCGAAATATGGCCATTTAAACAGATATTCAGGTAGAGTAAAACTAATCGACTTTTGTATCAGAAAAGAAAATTCCAACAAGACGACCACCTCCTCCCGAAGGGATTCAGTTCGAAGTACGAGTGGAGACCGACCTGAACCAAGTGTATAAACTGTTAAACAAGGCATTGCAAACGTACAAGGAAGAAAAAAAGGTCCCACATTGGTGGCGATACAAAGTACCATGGATATTCAAGTTTTGCAGAGTAGTATTGGAACCCTTAGTGACTTCCCTCAAACGCAAATTTTTGTGAAGGTAAGTTACTTCAGTTAAGCAACCTAAAAAAGTCAAAACAACAAAACATGTATTGTTACTTGGATATATAATTACGAAATCCAATCGGTTACTAATTACTTAAATAAAATGAAGTGTCTTTTATAGCCGATTCCCTACATAGGGGTTTTAACTCAGGGTTGTCACCCTGGGTAAAAAGTCATTGACTTTTGACGATTCACACCTGCGAGTCATGGGTAAGGGGTTAAAACTCGTGCGTTTCCATCCGCCAAATTAGGACTGGTTCTAATTTTTCCCCATGGGTGACGACTTTTTGACAAAATTAACGGTTGGTACTACCAAAAGTTGTAATTCGATTTAAATGTGCATGGATATGATTTTACTCGTGACCTTGAAAAAACCCCGACAATCAGCTGATGGGTGACGACTCATGCCTCACGGGTGAACACCCAAGTGAGAATCGGTTTTTATTAGTTGCCTACTGAGGATAATAGAGACACACAAGTTTTGTGATTTCCAAAGTACTACTAGAAATTACAGCAAGCGCCTGGCAAAGAAGTATTTGTTTGTGTAAAAGTTTTAAAAATAAAATATTTCATATATCTCATATATCACTGAAAAAATTATTATCTGATAATTGATTTGTAGGTTTCAGACCATACAAAACTTTTTAAAAGAATAACTTTTCTTCGTAAAATGATAATAAAAAAGTTTTCCATATGGTGCGAAATTAAGAAAACACACTCTATTAATCTTCAAACTTTTATATATTTGTTTTAAAATTCATATTCCAGGACGACGATGAATTATACAACGTAATCGACTGGCAGAAAGTCGGCGCGAAAGCCATCGTTCGTCACTATCTGAACAGCGAATCGGCTCTCGAAATAATGATCGAACAAAGCAGGTACTTCCACATCCCCATTGGCAATTTCCCGTCGGATCCGGCTATTTTCGGATCTGATCTGTTTTTTGCCAGACATTTAGTGAAGGCCAACCATGTGCTATGGTGTTCCCCTCTGGATAAACCTGATTTGGGAGGGAGTGAAGAGACTGATACAAGGTGTGTATTGGTTTAATGCAATATAGGTTATTTTACATATTGTTTATCTCATATTCTGACGTTAATTTTTGACTACATAAGGACCATTTACGTCACTTGGACAAATCTACCATATGGAACTATCTTCTGGGACCATAAGACCAGGGGACTATGAAAATTATCTTAGCATTACACGATTAACTACAGGAACTATTTAACTAACTTAATTTAGTATGGACATCCCCCAAACCACGGGCTTAACTAGAACTTTAACTTTTTAATTTTACTTCACTTCTACTACTTAATTCTTTTTAATCTTTTCTTATTTTTCTTCCTCTATCATTAGGTCAATTTCTATATATATACACACTTGAACTCGGTATTTTGGTGACTTAGCACGTTGTTGAGCGTGAATAAAATCATATAACATGGACTCTGTTATTGGTTCTTGACAAAAAACCTTGCACTCTTTTTTCGATTATTTGTTTTAATTTTTGGATGTGATTTCTTTAATACCAAAATAATTAAATAAATATTAAAAAAATTATTAAAACGAACGTTTTTACCTTCGGGGATCAAGGAAAGATTCACGCTAAATTGACGGCATCTTTCTTCTGGATCTAAGCGCTGTGAGCGAAGATTCCTATAAGCTGATGGTATCCTGTTTGGTGGTGAACACGAGGTATTTCTCAAATGTCGGGAAATAGATGGGCGTGCCATGGGAACTGTCAGTAGTGAAAGTGAAGGTTATACGTAACACCAGTAGCAGATCTTGGTTTGACAGCCGACAATTTATGCGTTGCATCGATTGTTGAATTGTTTGTTTTCTTTTGGAATTTCTGGGAGCTACGAGCTCGATTATCTAGATTTTCCGCCGACGAAGTCCGGAAGGGGAGAGTGGTGGATTGGACCTGAAGGGACCAAAACCAAGAAAAAAATAGAGAAGAGAGAGAGAGAACATACTCTTCTCATTTTATAAACTTATTTAGACGCACCATAAAATAAATTTTCCTTTTAAGGCTGCTAGCAGACAACCAGGAAGGATCGAGTGAGGTCTGCAACATGCCAGGATGGTACTCCTCCGTATGTGTCGAACTGGATATTGATTGTTTAGCGATAAACACGTTACTCCAATCACATCATGTAACTGATATAGAAGGTATTGTCCTTTTGAAAATGTCTTATAATTAAAAAAAAAACATTTGTTTTAAAAAAAACCTTTTTATTTGTATTATTTTGATTTAGGTACAAGCAATGCTACAGCGTTCGACTCGACGCAAGGTACATCAATAGACAACATGTTGTCAGGTAACCAGCCTATGATTTACAATGAATCGGCAAGATGTGCAGAGGCCTTCAGGATATTGAGAGTGATGGCAAGTACTTGGATGAGAGATATTTCAGTTCATAGGAACGTCTATGCCGACTTTCAAGTTATACACTTTTATAGGTAAGTAAAAAATGGATAAAATGGGGTCTGCGGAACTATTTTTTAACAACTGGCTATGTTTAGATGTATTATAATGCATATCTTTATACCCAGAGGCGGTGGAAGGCGTGGGCAAGGGGCCTCGCGCATAGGTTTTGCATTAATTAAATCAAATAAAATAAAAATAGTAAAGGGCCTCTGAGGACCACCACGATATGCCATTTGGCGAGAAGGGGCCTCGCCAAAATGTATCTTGCCCACATAAAATTTTGATCTTACGCCGCCACTTTATGTTTATTCATGACATCCTGTGGCTAGTATGGGGTTTTAAATTTTAAATAACCATCATTTTTTAGGTGGCTCAGATCTCCAAAAAGCTTTACTTTATGAACCGGCCCTTCTCAGAACTCTGCAAACTTTGATGAAAAAGCTGTTCCTTCAATTGGTTGCTGAATTAAAAGATTGGGTAAGTGTTTTCTGATGAATTTCTAAATATTATTTAGGGAGATTTTATGCTTTAAAGGATTTTTCTTGGAAAATCGTTATTACGTGTTGGTTTTCATTAAGCACATATTTGTTTTTTTAGGATGTCTGATTATTTACGCCAATTTTAACAAAATCGTCATATGTACTAAGAAACACAATGTTGAGGACGCCCTCGCCAACGTCGATTTCGTCGTGAACGCCATAAGAAACAAGGAGTTGTTCCATTCGATAGAAATAAGCTATAGGTACGATTATATTCAAATTTTAGTTTAAAAAATATATATTATTTAAAAAATGTACAATACAAAATATTTATACAGGGTGACCGCCGATATATTCGAGAAATTTCAGATATAAATTCAACAATGAAAATTAGAATAAAAACTTTATATGAACATATGTCCTAAACGTCTTTCTTTTTGAACTACAGGGTGTTAAATTTTTAAAAAAACATTGTTTTTTTATCATAACTATACACTAAAAGACAATTTTTGGCATACAAGAAAAAAAATTTACCAGTGTCGTCCAGGAGAGGTTTAAGTTACATATTTTTTTAATATACAAGAGGTATGCCACTGCATTTTTCTGAAATAAAAATATTTTTTAAAATACCCATTAGGTGTGAAACAAATTTGAATTCTTGACTTGACTAATTTTCATTGTTGAATTTATAATCAAAGTTTCTCGGCGAACACCCTGTATATTCATAAATGCTGATCAAAAATTTAGTGGTTATTGGTTGAATAGACGCATTAGGCCAATATTTTATTGACACCTTTACCGTGATGCATTGTTGACAAAAATAAAATATATTTATATATTTTTAATATTTTACAATTACAAAATTACTGTAAAAATATATTTAAAAAAAATACTTAAAGTAAAAACAATTTTAGGCGATGCTGGGAACATCTAGTATGGTTAGATCCTGCTAACTATGCAGGAATGTTAGGTAAAACGCAACACGAATTGGAAGAACAACGGAATGAAAGTACTGAACAGGAGAATGATGAGGATGATGAAGAAAATGATGAATCTGAGGTTAGTTTTGATTAATTAGTGATTATTTTAAATTAAATGTATATCCCCCAATGATATATTTAATCTTTTTATAAAAAATACTTAAATTATACAGTGTGGTCCATAAGGTTTGAAAAGAATAAGAAAGAAATTTTATTGTCTCTGACTAAAACAGTAAACTATTCTATGCTTTATGCATAAAAAAGGTATGCTTTAAGAATCGCTGAGAGCAACTGTTTTTAAAATATTTGCTCTTAAGTTGTTTTATTGTAGACATAATAAAAGACAAGAAACTTTTAAAAAGAAGTATCTTATTTTTTTATATCCAGCCCCAATTAGACCAGCATTGGAACATCTCTGAACAACTACCTGAACAGGCCAACTGTCGTCACCACTTTGAGACGATCATAGCCAGTTACATTAACGCCATCTACATGCGACTAAAGCAGAAAAAGATCGTAACGGCGCCGGTAATTTTAAGCCAACCGTCGTTCGGTTTGGCCACCCATGACGAAGTAGTCGAGTATGCTAAGGAGTTGCTTAGTGGAGAGATTAGCCAGGCGTTGTTTCAGTAAGTTAATAAACATTGGTTCCTTATTACTAAGTACATTTAGAATAGTTATTAATTTATTGTAATAGTTTCATTGTATACCCTGTTTTTGTTTTTTTAAGAATGACTGAAAGAATACACAATCGCCTCAAACCTGCCCCAGATGGCACAAGTGCAGCTCTAGGATTTGTAAAATCGGTCTGTCACATACTGGGTCTAGATCCTGCTGTGGAAGAGGCAGTGGATCATTTGAAGAGTAACTTATTACGACTAATAGGTTTGTATGATATAACATTTACGGGGACAATTTATAACTTATCCAAGAGAATTAAAGAGATTCCTAATATGTTAGAAAAGCTACTCAAAATCGTGATAAAAATATAATTTTTGTTTACTCTGAAAAACTACTATTTTTGCTATAAAAACATAACTTTTATTGTGGTAACAAATATTTTTACAACAAATAATTATTCTTTAGAGAAACGTATCGAGAAAGTATCTTGGATCCTTTCCAAATTAAGTGTGGAGCTCTACAAGATTCACTACTGGGACCACTGCTTTTTATTTTTTATATTAACGGCCGTCCTGGACGAATTAGAGGCAGGACCGGCGACAGGTGTATCAGGCCCTGGTAAAAACAAAAGTACGCGCCCCTCACCGCTCAAATAATAAGTTATCACCGCAAAACCAATATTTCTTATATTGTTACCGAAACATAATTGACGACAAAAAAAAGGTCCTTATCTCAGTTATCAAAGGATATTTTCCTTTGGGACCCTCCTCCTCAGAAAATGGAACCAAAAGCTAATCAGCTATTATTGCAAATACAATATGAGCAACGCTGTTTGGTTCATCGGCAAGCAATAGAATAACAAAACAAGCACTATTAGTCACGCATGTTTACATGCCGGGATTTAGTTAGATTATCTTTTTTCCTTACATTGCCTATATGTTATTTAACTGAACCTGTATGTTCATTCCGCGGGCCCCTCTTTTAGTCCGGGCCCCGGTAATCTGTACCGCATTCAACTCCCTTTCGTCGGGCCTGATTATAAATTCAACCTACAGGATGTTCCTAAACAAAGGCGAAAAATTTTAGGAGGTGATTCCTTGTTCAAAACAAAAGATAATTGTTGTATAAATGTCAACCAGTTATCCATTAGGGAGATATAGTGAAAAAAAAATTAAAAAGGTGACAAAAGGAGTATTGCTACCAGGTAAATATTTGTTTATAAAATAAAAATGAAAGAGATTAGGAGTTTCTAAATAAACCAGGCTAGCCAAATTTAGTATTCTATCAATCATTACGTAAGTTTTTCTTTAAATTTAGTAAACAAGAAAGATACAGGTAATCTTTTTCTACCTCTTTCATTAAGTTTAAAAAGTCACGTTTTTATTTTAAATATATTTTTGAAATAGCAATATTCCCGTAAATTTTTATTATTTTATTGCTTTTCGTTTTTGATATACAAAATAAAATACTTATTTTTTCGCCATTTTTGTACCACCATATCTCCCTAAGGATTGAGTTTTGACCCAATATTTAAACAAAAACTACCCTTTATTCTGAACAAGGAATCACGTCTCAAAAATTTTTGTATTTGTTTTGAAACACCTCTTTTTTATCTTTGGACAATCCACGAAGGCAAAAGCCTAAATACTACCGTACCGTGAGTGTCTTAAACCTTGTATATTATTGCTGATAACACAAAATCTTTTTATAAAAATCTTATATGAATTATGAATACAGTAGCAACTAGCTAATGTTAATTCATTTTAGGAATAGGAGAATTTTCAGAAAAAGCCAAATGGACGGACACCACCGTGTCATATGTAGTTCCCCAGATAATTTGTATGCAGTGTAACCATTGCAGGGACATAGGCAAGTATATATTTTTATAAAATATATGTACAGTTGCTTTAATAACTTACACTTTTTTATTAATAAGTAAACCTTTTGCTTAATGTCAGGACTCTCCCTACAGGAGAAAAAATGTAAAATTCTTTGTGACCATTTTACAAACTAAGTTATAAGAGTATTTAGAAAATTGTTTATTATTGATAAGTAAGAAATAATGTTACTTCTTAAAATTTAATGATGATTTTTTTTTTCATTTTTCTAGATTTGGGAAGAGATCCACTACGCACAGAACATGCATGGTACTGTCCTATATGTAAAACTTCATATAACAGTGCTGAAATAGAGAGTTTCTTACTAGATACAATATCGAGAAAGTTTTTGGCTTACAATTTACAAGATTTGCAGTGTAAAAAATGTGGACAGGTAAATACCAAGCTTACCAACGCCTAGCCCAACTTGTACACAGTTTTTTTATTTTTGAACCTAAAAAACTATAAGAAATATAAGAGCTAATTATATTTTTACTTTTTTTATCTAGATGGTAATGTGATAACTGTTTAACATTAGTTTTGGCCAGTCCAGAGCTTACTTGTTTTTGATTGTTAAATCTGTCAAAAAAAAAAACCTGTTTTGTATTTCCTAACTAAGCAAAACCTAATGCCTTGATCAGTTTAAACGCTTGTAAAGCCATTATTGAAAAGATTTTAAAAAATGTATGCCTTGTCTTTTTTAAGATTAAAATGGAAAACCTCATAGTCCACTGCCAATGTGCGGCCGATTACAAGTGCCTGATATCAAGAAGAGATCTTATAAAACTTTTAGAAACGTTTTTGCAGCTGGGCATTCGATTCTCTATGCCAGCCTTGGCCGAAACAGTTCAGCAAATTTTAAAACTTACATAGAAATTATTTTTGGCTCTATGTATATAGTAGTAATTTTTTTATACATCAATGTTTTTTACCTATTTATTTTGCTATGATGTTATAGTGTTTAAGTATTATCATTTATTTTATGCATCATTTTGTAAATATCTTTATTTCTATTTTATTGTTCTATAAAATTGTATTTTTTTAATTTAGTTTTTCTTTTACTATCCTGTATAATATTTATCGAGAGCTATCTATACATAAAATTGATTCTTGTACATCTTACATTTTAAACTAATTTAGTATTTTTTACAAAAATCTTACATCTATTAGACACGTAACTAAAAAAATGTAATTTTTGAGATATGTGTAAAAATCTCTATTAAATAAAAAACAATTTCTCTTTTTTAAACCTTAAGTATAATTGAACTATAATCTATAAAATTTAAGGAAACAGTATAAAATACAGCATAATTTACTTGGTTTCCAAGTTGATGGGATCAATAACAGGGTCTTGGAATTTAAAATCAGGGAATTTGGTCATGTCGACACCTGCTCCACCACCGTATTGCTTTGCAACTTTTTCCAATTCTTGTTTAAGTTCTTTCTCTAGTTCTGGAGTGGGGTCTACCAAGGATTTGCCACTGAAAAAGAATAAATATACATATACAGAAATGGGTATAAAAAGGATTGTTTAACCTCCATAACACCACATTTTGGATGAGATACTCGATGAGCTTTTCAATTTGTCTTATTACAGTATGAGAAAACTGAGCCATTTTTTTATGGTTATACACGATTTGAGGTTGTTAAGTACATAAAAATACTTACTTGTTGCTTTTTGTTTGTATTCACGGATTTTGTCCACAAAAAGTTGCTGAATAGGGTCGGTGGCTTTCTGCAAACAAGGGGCCAAAATGCCAATGTTGCGGCTGTGGACAGCGCTTCTTACCGAGAACTTAAGGTTGTTCAAAATTTGGTTGGACAGCATCTAAAGAAAAATTTAATCTTGGGTTAAGGTCAAAAAATTATGTAATACACAATTCAGTTTTCTCAAAGGATCTATACAGTTAGGGAAGACATTTTTGTCGCACATAAAAAAAAATAGAGATCTCTTTTCTAACTAACTTAAATCTAATTTTTCTTACTTTTCGCTGTATTCTTCTTGAGTAAATTTTAATATAATAAAATTGGCAAACACTCGGCTAGCCTTTCCAAAACTGACGTACAAAAAATTGAAAATGTCAAAATTTATTTTCAAAAAATATACCAACTGTAGAAAATGATAAATCCAAAATCCCTAGTTCTCTTCTTTTTTAACAAACATGCATTACATTTTAAAGCAACAATAGGAATGGCGTTTTTACAGCCCAAGTAGATTTTGCCATAAAAAAAAATGCATTATGTCTTCAGTATACACTTACTAGAGATAGCCTTGTCGCTTTTCCATGCGAATATTTGGCGTAAGAAAGGTACTGTTACTATTTTTTCTCTTTTTTTCTGCTGTGATTGGTTTAAGAGGAGGGACAAGTACTCCTTTTTTAAGAATAAAAAACTCCGTAGTTAAAAATAAATTTTATTATGAATAATAACAAATAAAGTTAAAACCTGTTAAAAAAAAAACATACAACATAACATTTGAGAAGCTAAGAACTACAATTACCACCATTTACTTTTTTCAAACATAATAATATTTGCCCTTTTTATATTTTACTGCACTCCCTCTTCTTTCATCATTTGAATGTACATGTCTTACTATTCTTTAAATTATGTGTCCAAAGAAGCTACAATGTTAGTGAAACACACATTGTCAATTAAGTGCATTTTAAAATGGTTTTTATTTTTTTCTATTTTATCAGTATACTGTAGCAGCTAAATTCAAAGGTATATTGGTCAGTAATGTAACAACAAAGCAATCACAATTGGTTATCCTATCTGAAATGTTTACATGCCCTAATTCATGCTGGACCATCTCTTTTCCATGCATTGCCTGTTTACAATTCTGTTTAGCTGAATGTGTATATTAATACCCAAGGTTTTAACTTTACTACAATATTTTATATTTCAGATCTACAATGATGTGCCATATTTGGGAAAAAACTAATTGTTTTATCAAAAAAAAAAAATAATTATCAGTAATCAAACCCCAGCTTATTTGCATTTTGAAACAATGTATTAAGTATGTACATTAAAAAATAAGAGTATTTTAAACATCTTATTATTGAAATGGTGGAATTAAATATTTCTTTTATGGTCATTTGTAATTGTATGTTTTTTTGTTGCTTTTTGTATTTTAGTACTTAAAAATGCAGTATATGTAAATACAATATTGTCAATTTTAAATGATATCTAAATAAGCATAATACAGGCTTTTAATAGTGACAAAATTACATTCAATATTCAAAAATTCTGATAAATATTGTTCTTAATTATTTATATGTCCCTGTCCCTTTGAAACATCACTTATACACTGCCAGTTTCCTTCAGCATTTTGTGACCAGAGTGTAATTTTATTGTCGCCCCCAGAGACAGCCAAAATGTTGCCATTCAGTGACCAACTTACATTCCATACAACATCGTCAAACAGGTGGAGAATTGTTGAGTTCCAGTTGATGCAGTCATTGGAGGTCCAGATGACAACACGTCTGTCTTGTGAGCATGAAGCTATGGTGTGGCGATGGAGGCCTACGGATGGAGCCCAAGCTACATCACGTACCCAATCAGAATGAACCTAAAAACATTTAATTAGTTTTTCTAATTAACATTAAATCATTGTTAACCCTGCAAATTATATAAAATAATTGTAAATTATAAAAGATCAATGGTAAAAGGAAAATAATAGTGACAGAACCAAAAAATAGTTATGTTAGCTACCTCTAATTTTGTTTCTTCGACCCATTGATCACCATCCTCTCTCCAAATTTTCACCAAGTTATCACATCCACCAGAAACTAGTCTTTTGACCAAAGGTTGTTGTTCATTTTCATTTCCATTAAATAGAGGAGTTGTGGCTGGTGCCCAACTTACAGAGTTGCACCCTATCGCATGAGCATTTTGGATTTTTTGGCATCCCAATTATTTGTTTCTGGAGTGTATGTTAGGATGGAGATAGAACCATCACTACTACCTGTAACAACAGTCAATTTTTATGAAATCTAAATCTATACAAAGAGATATCAGTAATCTTACCACAAGCTAAAATCAGGCCCAATTCAGCAGGTGCAAATTGTACAGAATTTACACTGGAGTCATGATTTGCATATTCATAGTATTTTCCCCATTTACGGTTTGTTTCTTTCCATATTATAACTTTACGATCATAAGAACAAGAAGCTAGCAAATTACTAAATTTGGGGTGACTCCAAGCGATCTGCCAGACAGGTCCAAAGTGCCCCTTTAAGTCGTCTAAAAGCGTCGAAGCCCCATTTTTTATATCGTAAACCTTAACACTGTTGTCCGAAGAACAAGTCGCTAATCGAAGCCCGTAGTAATCCACTTCTGCGTCATGGATCATATCTTCGTGGCCTGTGTCCACAGAATTTATTATTGACACCATTTTTTAATAGTTTTTTTAAAATATGGAAAATCTTTTGAAAAATCACCAAAAAAACAACATAAATGTGGGGTTAGAATTGCGGTGACGTGTAAACCTTTTTTACAAGATAAGTTGCTAAAGCCACAAAAGAGGGGTGTTTTCTTATAGCAGTTAACATAACAACATGGGCTTATAAAAATACGTAAACTCCTCGAGCATACATCTCTTAGAGGCAGCCTTGCCGTAAAACTACCTAAGTGAAGAATAGAAAGGCTCTGTAAATTACAAGCATTTTTTTATCTCTGTGGCTCCGGGTGCCGATTGGTTGAGAAAATTGTTTTTTCCAACACTTAAAGTATTACGTCTTGCCATTATGCTGCTTCTAGTAGATTTAAGCTGTAAGTATAAAATGATATTTAAAAAAGAAGAATCAGCTGATTTTGATGTTTTACGTCACCCCCTTTCAATTGAGGTTATGAATAATGTTTTTTAAATAAACTTTTGGAAAATAATAAATAATAATTCTTTAACTTTCAAAATGGCAGAGGCAAACGATATTCAAGAAGGATTTTTATGTCCAATATGCCACAAAGATATGAGATCACCTAATAATCTTATAGCACACTTTCAAGATCTACATTCCGAAGAACAAGAATTTTTGAAATCCATTAAAGGTGTAGATAGCCTGCTTTTTGAATTACTGTAATTACTTTTAATATTTTGTTCTTGTAGATATTTATGGGAAAGCTAAAAAGAAAATCCTAAAGTTAGATGATCAAGACCTTCAAAATTTTAAAGAGTTAACACAACAGAAATACTATCTTGAAACTAGTGATCCCCAGGAGCCAGGGCCTTCTAGAAGCCATACAGAGTATTTTAAAACTATTAGAAGGGAACGATTAGATCATAGGACTACTGAAACTAATAAACTTATTATTAGATTAGACAGGCTTTTAAGAACATTTGGGTCTGATCGTAAACAGCAAGAGCAAGTAAGGCAAACAGAGAATTATTGGATTAAATTTTAAAAAATGCATTATCCATGAAATTTTTTAGGAATTAGTTGTTTGGTTAGATGGTGCCACAGTAACTAGGTGTCCCTCATGTGCAGCAAGTTTTAACATAGCCAGAAGGCAACATCACTGTAGACTGTGTGGAAGTATTATGTGTAATAACTGTTCCTATTTTTTGCCTTATGAAGTGGCACGTAAGTATAAAGTAAAAATAATTTATGTAAAATACCTAAATATTTTCCATAAAAGATAAACAGAAGAAAAGTAATAAACAAAAACCCTTTTTAGACATTAGGGGTAAAACCTATACTTTGACTTTAATAATAAAAAGGCAATAATTTGTATGGTACTTTCATTTGTATTGCATATTTTGCAAATAAATGTAAACAACATAAATCTCTCACAAATAACAAAAAGTTTTGAAGATTAATTATAACGTCGGGTTACTGCAAAACAAGTGCATTTTAACCATATTTGAGTTAAGTACATTTTCAGGCTTCTAATTAACCCAAAAATGTACTGGAAAACCAGCCAATAATATTTAAACTTGTGTTAGTGGTAATATTAATACTTGTCTAGATTTTTCAGTACATTTTTATGTAAATTAGAAGTCTGAAAATGCACTTAACTCAAAAAGAGTAAAATGTACTTATGTTGTTTTTGCTGTAACCCAACGATAATAAGTAGTGCTCTTTATAGCATGTTGAGTGAGTAAATTGGTACTATATACAATACTAATTCTTCATTTTTAACATTAGCATTATTTTTTAAGAATCTATTGTGGCCCCTGTAAACACTGCAAGTGACAGAGAGCATTCTGGAAAAGAATCTGACAGTTTAAGGATATGCCATCATTGTCTAAACATGTTAGAATCTCGGCGGAAAGTACAGATGGAACAAGTTACAAAACCGACTGTTTGGCATCTATATTCTTTGTTGCAAAATAATAAAAAAATGATACAGTCTTCTGTAGATTTATATAACAAGGTAAGATACTAAAAAGTATACTTTCTTATTTAGTGTATAAAGCAAAATCTTAAAAGGCCCAATAAAATCTGTCAACACAAACTTTTAGATGTATAATTCTTTAACGTCTGGTGAAACAACATTTCTGCTTCAAGATGTACAAGCTCTCCGTTCATCCATTGCAGAAAAAGCACAGATGATTGATACTCTAAGCAAGAAAATAGCTTCGGAACCAGTAGATCCTGAGACACCCAAGGCAGCTTTGTTACAGAATAATATTAGAAAAGCAACTTCTAATTACATTAAGGTAAAAAGGCCTTCGTGAAATAAATTGAATTTTTCTTAAGTATCTACTTTCATCATAATGACTTAAAATTTTTAGGATTCTCTTTTAACTCTACCTCCACCTCCAAGTGTAGAAGAGCTGGAAAGACTTCGGGAAAGGTTGTCAAGAATGTTTAAAGATGACGGCTTGCCTGAACCAAGGAGTAATAATATTCAAAAGGTCACTGTTACGACTGGTTGGTCACCAGCAAATGTATCAAATGAAGTTAAAGGTAAGAAATTGACTTTATTATTCTTTTTTTAATTTATACCATAAAGTAACATACCTACGGATAAGAGAAACCATGGCATGCTAAAATTTTCGTACCGCTTTTTGCGGCAGGCTTGTCATATTTTCCAGTTTACACTTTAAATGCGTCGGTCGAAGCCTTGCCTCGTGTAACATCAGCGGTGGGGAGACACGTAAGCTTACTGAAATGACTAACTGGCGGTATTTCAACAAAAAAAAAATAAAATTATATTGGGAGTTTTCGCATGACCTGTCCTTAAATCGGCTATTCCATGATAACTCTTATAATTTCCTTACTCTATGCTTATACTTACAATAAAATCTGCTTTTTTAATAATAAGTTATGTTTTTTGGAAAAAATATTAAACATATAACTACAAATATGACTGAACTATGACAATAACATGTTTTTGTTTAAACACTCTACCTGGCTGTAGAATTAATTACTGGATATCTCCCTAGGGGGAATAACCATAAGACACTTTCCACTTTGACATTGTTTTAATATTTTTTTTAGTATAGTATTATAAAGTATGTAAAGTATTATACATAAAGTATGTGAGTCAGTCATCAATTATAGACCCTGGGCCAGTAATCTTCATGATAATAACACTTTTAAAACCTTTTTAGGGGGTTCCTTTTGACGAGTCTACCACAAATATTCATACCGCCATATATGGAAGCGGCGCTTTAACTCAGCCTGTCAATGTCAAATGTTTCAGTTGTTGGACTGGGCAAACGCGTCGCTTTTTGTCGGACAAGTTTGCCACAACATTTTACATGTAATTTTTAAACATTGTGCTGAAAATTGTAAGGGTTACAGTTACGAAACCCGCTCAATCTGATACCCAAAATATGTCCATGGATCTTACGGTTTCGTGACTGTCTCACTTACGATTTTTGACACAATGTGTAGAAATTGCATGTAAAACTTTGTGGTAAACTTGCCCGACAAAAAAGTGACGCGTTGCCCGAGTCCGACACCGGAAGCCTTTGACATTGACAGACTGGTCAAAGCGTCGCTTCCATATATGGCGGTATGAATATTCGTGGTAGACTCATCAAAAGGAACCCCCTAAAAGGTTTTAAAAGTGTTATAATCATAAAGTCAATCTCATTACTGGCCCAGAAACTACTACTGACATATGAATAAAATGAAGGTATATTTTAGATTTGGAGGTAAATCCATTAATAGAGCAAATGAACATTGTCAGGAATTACATAGCTCAGGCTAGAAAAGCGCAGCGGTTTGAGGAGGTTGCATCTTTAGAGGCAAACCTAAGGATGCTTCAGGCAACTTATAAGGAACAGCAAAGAGCAACTTGAAAGTAGAAATAATTTTTGTATGATTGTTTAGAATAATTATATATAAAAGAGTTTATTGCAATTGAACAAACACATTTTGTGTGAAACAATGCATTTAAAATTACTATGTAAATTTTTCTTTTGCCTGACATTACCTAAAAAATTATGAGTGAAGTTACACTGTATAAATAAAGCAGCTCCTAAATGTTTCTGGCGCACAAATCAATAGTACGATCAGTTTCAAGTTCCCATATAATTTTACTATAGCCAATTAAGTACCCACACACATTCTAAAAATAAGTTCACCTAAGATGATCATACAATCCTTTAGAGCTTTTATGGGGACCTTAGGCCAAAGTTTGGTAGATCCAATTACTACTGTTGCTATAGATTATAAAAATACTTAAAAAATATTTTGTATGTTTTAAACATATTTTAAAATTTGTTAAATTAAAATTTATATTATTCATTCCTGTAACTTTTAAATAAGAATCACATTTAATTTTTAAACCTTTTCTTTATGTCTCCTGGAGAAGAGTAACACAACATAAATGATTTTGTATACCTTAATAAACTTATAAAAATAATCACCTAAGACTTTATACAGACTTTCCACAGATGGGGTTTACAAGAGGTCAAATGGACCAAAAATTTAACATTTGGAAAAAAAACATGCTTTATAAAAATGAAACTTAAAAACACATGATTTTTCGCCAAGAGTAAACTACCCCTAATTTTTCATTTTTAAGCAAAATGTTATAAGAAAAATTTATAAGGAATAAATTTTTTAACCGATAAGTACAATAATACAAAATTTTATTGAACTACATAATTTAGCGAAAACGCCTCCATCACATTTGATAACAGCCAAAAAATTTTGTGTCCAAAATCAGTTTTATGAAACTTTTTGATACCCCTTTAACATTAATAAACTCATTTAAAATGTTTTCTAAATAAATTTTCTAAATGATATTTTGCTTAAAAATAAAAATAAAGGCAGTTTACTCTAAGAGAAAAATATTTTTTTACGTACCCTGTATTCAAAATCAACATTTTCTGTCCATAAATCACAATTTTTTACAAGCAAAAATTTTTATAAAGAATAACTTTTTTCGAAAAATTAAATTTTTTATCCATTTGTCCTCTGTGGAGAGTCTGTATATTGTATTTTATTTTACAAATACTTCAAAAGTACTTCTTTTGTGTATTAACATTAATAGGATTTATTTGTTTAAATGATTTATAAGAACACAGTGAAATTCATTTAATAATACAAAAGGGGTTGAAATAAACTTGTATACATTTTTAATTGTTGTGTTAATTGTATCCAGGACATCTTACACACGTCGTGACAGCTCGATTCTTTTAATTGAGTTTCAATGTGTTGAACACTAGCAGGTCGAGATTAGACAAAGAACGATTACATATGGGGCTAAAAATTAAAAATACGAATTTACTGAGATAAAGTTTAAAAAATATTTGTGGAAAACTAAAAACAATATTTTACGGGGTACCTTTTGATCTTCTACTATCAATGAAAAATCATGCATTGGCAAAAATTGCCCATGAAAGTTTTAAGGTGTCACGACGTGTATAGTGCGTTCTCTAAAAGACGTCTTTAGTTGGTAGTAAAATATTTATTATATATTATATATTTTTATATATTATTAATCTTATTTTTGAGCTAGTCAAATATACCAAGATTCAGACTATGTATACATATAGTTTTTGATGTCTATAAAATAAAAATTCTTAAATATTTATATTGATATTATTCTATATCACCTAGGACAAAAATAAAAAAAAAAAAAATCTACTTTTATAGAAAACTGAAGAAGATATGTAAAATTAGCTAGAAGATTTTTTTATTACTGGATGCAAAAAAGTGAAAATTTAAAATTGTACATTGGTGCAAACTTATTTAGAAATGAAGTCAAATGATAAAACATTTATATATATATATATATATATATATATATATATATATATATATATATATATATATATATATATATATATATATATATATATATATATATATAAATTGATTTGCATATTTGGAAGCTATATTGGCACGAGGCTTTATCAGATTGGTCTCTTTAAAAGTTGTCGTACATTTTTTTTGTAAAATGTACAGGGGCCAATAATTAACCCCCTTAAAATTTACATGAGATTTCCTATGTTCCGGTCGCGACGTGCCACCCAGTATAATAAAAATACTTTCATGATGGTTGTGTGCGACAAATGAAAAACTTTTTTATTTGCAATTTGTCACTAAATTTTATTGTTTATAAAAGTTAGTCCATGAACTCAAACTGTAGTTAGTTTCATTTAACGTTCAATTTTATACAGTATAGGTCAAAGAGACTGAAAACTGCGCAAGAGTAAAGTACATTATTTAAAAAGTATAATAAAATGTATTATATAAAATATTTATTATTTTTTAAATATAGAATTATCTGTTTTACCCTTTTATAAGAATTTGAAAAAATGTTAAATGTTGAATACAAAATTTTGATATGCACATTATTATTTATGGTATAGTGTATAAGCAATGTCTAAAGGTATATATGCCAGTAAAGCAACAACGAAGGATGTACCCTGAATCATTCAATACAAAATATTACATACCACATACCGTTAGACTGTCTCTTTTCCTCACATTGCCTATGTGTTATGTTATTTAGCATGTATGTAAAATTCTAGGGTACTGTTAAATATCCTTAAAGAAATCTTTCAGTCTCTTTGGCCCATACTGAATACAACTGAACTTTTATGAAGAATAAATTTTGTTGAGAAATCACAACTAAGAAAGTTTACCATTTGTTAAATATAAAAAAGTAATTTCTTACTGTAGAATCTGAAACAATATGAATAAAAAAATAGGAATACATATAAGTTATCTAAACTGAAATTAAAAAAATATGAATTAAAATTAACATTTTCTTGGGGCATCCTAATTATGGATTTGTTTTGGACAGCTGCTCCGTCTGTTCCGTCATTTTAGATGACCCTGTATGGTCCTTAAAAATTTCTGATGTTGCTAGTTTTTATTAAAACAAGTTTTAGCTTGCCGCCGTAGCAGCTAAGGCCATTTAACATAGAAAGGAGAAGAAACAGTTGCAAGTTTTGACATGCAGTAAATTATTGACTTTTATTAGTTTTTAAAATGGAAATAACAAGACTGGATGAAGATGTTATTTCAAAAATACGAAGTTCTTTTAACATTAATAGTGTTGCCCAGTGCGTTTTTGAATTAGTAAGTAGAAAAATAAATTTAATTATATCTAAATTGACTCTTATTATTATTATTTCTATTTAGGTATGCAATAGTTTAGATGCAAAATCAACTTCAGTAGCTGTAAGAATAAATCTAATAACATTCAAAATTCAAGTAGCAGACAATGGAGATGGAATAAATAAGGAAAACTTGGAACTTTTAGGAATACGGTACATGACAAACAAGTGTCACCACCTTGGAGAACTTCAGAAGCATTTAAGTACCTATGGATATAGAGGAGAAGCTCTTGCTAGTATTGTAGAAATGTGCCATAGAATAAGTATAAGTTCACGATATAAAAATACCTCAGAAACGTATGGAAAAACTCTTACAAAAGACTTTAGAAGTGATGTCAAGTTAAAGAAGCATCGAGCAAGTGTAGGTACAACTGTCACAGTTTTGGGTTTCTTAAGTAATTTTCCTGTAAGACAGCAAAGGGTTATAAAAGAAATAGAGCTAGAGGAAGTCAAGAAATATATGGAAAGTTTAGTTATTATTAATCCTGGGACATCTTTCTCATTGCGTAATGATGTGACAGGTTTGCTTCTGCTTAACAGCCCCAAAAACTCGGATATTATTGGCTCATTTCGTCACTTGCACCCAGAAATTACAGATTCTTTCGTCTTACTTAAAGTTACAAAGAATAAAGTAACTACAGACGCCCTAATACACAAAGAATTTATTCTTTCAAATAAGTTTCAGTTTGTTTATGTAAACAAAAGACCAGTTTTGAGTCAGAAGATCCAGAAAAACGTCAATAAGTCGTTCTACAAAAAAATGCAACTGAAAACTAAGAGAAAAAAGAACCCCCTGTATGAAACGAAAAGGTACCCCATTTATGTCTTAAATATAAGGTGCCCCCAATCGTTTGTTGATATACCTTCAAAGAATGAAGTTGAATTTAAATGTTGGGAGGTGGTTTTGGCTTGTATTGAAAAGATTATTAAGACTTTTTTGGTTTGGATGATTCCAAAGAGTTAAAACAACCATTTGAGAGAAAAGATAATGCCAATATGAGGTGTGGAACCTCGCAAGTTCGTGGAGCGGTTCAAGCGTGCGCATTTAAGAGAAAAAGCAATGAAGCAAAGTCTAATGATGAAAATAACTTTAGGGAGAACACCGATGGAAATTTTGGTCAAAACATGGGTGAAAATACAAGTGTGGGTGCTAAAAAGAGTAAAATAATGCATTTAGAAGAAAAGAAAACGTCTAACTCAAATAAAGAAAGTAAAAATAAACAATTGCCAACTTTTGTAAGGGATAGAACTACAGTTTTATCCAGTGACTCTGGAAATTACGAAATTGATGACTCTGGTAAGCAAAAACAGTTTAAAAAATCAAAAAAACTGAAATCCATTATTAAGAAACCTCTACCAATAAGAATTGAGTCAGGAATCTTTGATCTTGCATCTAAAATAGATGCTGATCCTAACTTTGATATAGAAACTGGGGTAGAGAAAAAGCAATTCAAAGAATTTGATAAAAATCTTTGTAGAATGGAAAAACCATTTCATGATAAAGATGTAATGCCAAGGTATTCCTTTGATCAAAAATCTGTTTATTCGGGTCTTAACAGTGACGAAGACCGAGGAAAGAATCTTATTCTGGACATGTTTTTGAAGTCAACTCAAGTTTTTACAGGTCAAGATGGAGAAAGTAATATTGGTGATGAACAATTTAAGAACGTTAGTAGTGATACTATAGAAGAAACAAATTATGTTATGGAAAATAAAATTGAGGACAATATTAGACGCATAAACACAACTATGTCTATAAGTGTCAATGTAAAGAAGAAGAGAATGAATAACTTTAATAGCAAAGTATCCAAATGTGTTCAGACTTCTGTTATTGAAGATAGATTGGATAAGATGACTTCAAAATGTATCCAGATGAGCCAAAAACCTACCCTGAAAAGAGTACGAAGTAATTTGAGTGGTTTAACACAAAAATTTGATGAATTTAAGTTGAGTCATGAAATTAATGAAGAAGATAAAGATAATTATACAATTTTAATAAATACTGTTCGCAAAAGAAGAGAGTTTAAGTTTGTAAAAAAAGTGAGGAATTGGAGACTTATGACAATGAGAAGGAAAGTTTTAAACCGTTGAAAATATGCCGCTGTCGATCGGAAGATGAAAATTTTTTAAGTTTGATAAAAGTGGAAAACTTCAGGTGTTGGGTTTGAAAAATGAACAAAATAATTTAGGTAAATAATTTTATGTGTATAGGCAATTTTTCAAAATGAATCGAAGCTCTATTTTTTGATTCTGTAATTATATTAGAGTGCCGAAAATACTGGCTTAAAATTTTATGCCATACCCTTGACGTCAAAATAGTATAACTAAGTTATATCCGAAATTTCTTTGTTTAACCATGAGGTAGCGTGAAAAATTAAAGAAAAGTATAGTTTTTTTAATATATTTTTTTTTAATTAATAAGCACGATTTTTTTGGTGTTTATTTTTTCCCGCGGAATCTTTAAGAATGGTACTCGTATGTATATAAAATATTTTTATGAATATTATTGATATCACTATTTGAGTTATATTTTAAATTTCAGAAAAAGAAGACAATTTATTTGCAAAGCCCTGTAAAGAAGGTATAAATATAATTAAAGATGAACAAAATTTTGAAAAGTCCCATGTTATTGATAAAAATAATTTGATTGTAATTAAAGAACCCAAACCACCTACTGTAATGAAAAAACAACTAACTTTTCAGGACTCTATACTTAAAAGTAAAATAAGAAGAAATAATTTAAATTTTCGAGGTGTTAAACGACAATCTGCTCCAGGAATAGGACAAAATATAAATATATGCGACAGGAGCCCCTATTTTGCTCAGAATGGTGTTCAGAGAATGGATTTTATGGATACCAATTTAGAGCGAAAAGCTATGCATTCAACCTATGATGATTTTCAACCTAGATTTAAAAGTACCCAGTTTCGTCAAAGTCGATTTCAAAACACTGAATATGGCGATAATTTGGGTACAAATAATGTTGTATCTTCACCGTATTTCCCTAAAAACTATGCAAAAATGATGTTTCTGTTCAGAAAAATGTTTTTTTGCCTCAGAGACAAAAAGAGACGAAGATGACTGTGTTCTTCTTCAAAACAATAATCATCCAATTCAAAATCGATTACTTGAAGGAATAAAACGTGGATATACTGATTTAGAAAGTTTAAGAAGACAAAATGCGGAAACAAATTCAGAATTTCATAACAGGTGGGATATAGGACATACTTATAATAATTATGGGCATTCCAATTCCAATTTTCTACCCTATTATCATTACTATGGAAACTGTGGTCTTCCAGATGTGTTTCCCAGACCTATTCAACCTATTCTACTTCCTAGAAATTATGCAAATACTTTTGATGAATATAATCAACAATTTAGAGGTAATATTTGGCCGAGAAATCAGGATCTTGTTATCAATAACAACAATAGGAATATCTACCTAGAAACTGATTTAATGCATCCTAAAAAAGAAAAATTGATGAAGATCTACATATGGAAATATCCCAAGCTGAACCCAAGCAGATGGTTTCTGTGTGCAAAAAATGTAATCATGAAAATATCAATTTTATTCATGAAAATAATCATACGACTCCGAAAAATTTAAGAGATAGTCAAAGTGAGAAAAGTATTAATAAAAAGGAATTTAATCTTAGCATGGAAGAAGAACCTGCTTGGTACACACCAAATGTTTCCGATGAAAATATGTATCATGAAGCAATTTTATGCGAACCCAAAGAAAATAGAAATGATCATGAAGTGGTTGCCCACATACTTAATAAGTCCGAGAATGAAAGTGCCAGCCAAGTGAGTAAAAAAAAGCAAAAAATTGGTGAAAAGAAGGAAACATTTAATTTCAAGTTCAGTTGGACACCAGATATATTTAGTAGTGACATTCATTGTGGATCAAAAGAAGTCCCAAAGAGGCTGATGAAAATAATGAAGGTTTTGAGACAAAAGTTGTAAAAAACAATGTCAACTTAAACGACTTTTTGACTTACCCAGTTTTGGTATATTAAATACTAAAGTTGCAAATAGAACGACGAATACAGTGTGTCAATCACTGAACGACAGTATTCTAGAGATAACGTTACCAGACGATCAAGAAAAGAAACATATTATTGATAACGAACTGGCCGAAGAAAAGAAAAATATTATGAATCGAGTTCGCAGTTGTGAGGCCGAAGTAAGGATGGAAGAGGTAAAAGAAAATGATATTAAATTTGATGAGAAAAGCAGAATTATTATGGATTCCCAAAACGAATGGCTTCGCAAGTATAACGAGGTTGGAAAAGGATTTTATGTTAATAAAAGAACAGGTAAATAATAAACATTCAAAAGAAAGACATGTTTTGCAAATAATTAAATGTTAAGTGATTTTTAAATATATTTTAGGTTTAGTAACCACTTCTACACCTAAATACGACGAAGGCACGTTCTGTTTTGCAAAACGATTGGAATTTGTACCAAAAGGAAGATCGCCCGTTTTGAATGAGCACAAAAAAATTGATATATCGTTAAGTCAGGGGGCTAAAAGCAAACTGCAAGAGTTTATCTTGGAGAGTTATGACAATGAACTTATGGTGATTAAGTGGCAAAATTTTATCTACGACGGTAAGATTTAATTTTGTTATATTATTCTGTAATACCTCATATAAAAACATTGCGTAGCAATATGCTAATAAAAACAGACGATTACAGTGATCCCAGTCACTGTATTGGTTATTTACTTTAATTTTCAGGTAGTTATCAAGAGTTCTGTAAAATGAGGATGGGTTTGGTACAAAACCGTTTTTATTTGCATATCTCTTCGCAATTCACGAAGCCCCACACCTGACATAGTCAGAAGTTTAGAAAGCTTATTTTGAATAATAAAATGATTTTTAAACATAAAAAAATGTTTTCTTATCGATCGACAAAACTTACGTATTTTATTTTTTCATACATTTTAGACCCAAAAACATTTTTCGAAGAAATCTACAAAGAAAAACTAAACAGTTTGAAAACGTTGTACCCTGTATTCAAGACAATACTTTGATAAATAAAACCTTAAAGGATAGTGTGGGTTTTAACAAGAACATGTTTGGATCTTTAGAAGTAATAGGACAAGTTGACAGAAAATTTATTGCTGTTTTAGAGAAGACTAAACAGTTGTTACTTTTGTTTGATCAACATGCTGTACATGAGAGAATAAGGGTTGAACAATTTCTAAGAGGTAGGTTCCAATTTTAGAAAAATACGTTGATTTCTTTTTTAAAATACTTTTTGCATTTTTATCCTACATATTCAGACTGTCCACGGATGGGAATTACAAAAGGACAAATGGATAAAAAAAAATATTTTTGGGCAAAGTTATTTTTGATAAACATGTGTACTTGTAAAAAAATATGATTCACCAAGAGAAAATGTTCATTTTGTTTACAGGATACGCAAAAAAATATCCCGAAGTTAACTGCCTTTATTTTTAATTTTTAAGCAAAACAGCATTGGAAAATTTATTTAGAATAGCATTTCGAATCACTTTGTTAATTTAACAGGCGTATCAAAAAGTTTTATGAAACTGATTTTGGTTTTGTAAAAAATAACATAATTTAAATTTTTATAATAAGAGTGTAAAAAAACTCTCATAATTTGATTTTTAAAACATGTTTTCCCCCAAATTTATACACAACACATTTTTTCAGCTGTAAACGAATATGATCAAGGCGTTTTCGCTAAATTATAGAGTTCATTAAATTTTGTTTTATTAATTTTATCGATGACAAACTTTATTCTAATTTAAAATGACATGTTGCTTAAAAAGGTAGTTTACTCTTGGAGAAGTTAATCAACATTTTCTCTTTGTTAATCATATTTTTTAATCAAGAATGATTCTGATCTTTAGTCTATTTGTCCTCTTGTAAACCCCATCTGTGTACAGTTTGTACATCATATTAAATATTTTATTTAGAATATAAAGGTGTCAAAGCCCGATGTAAACAAAAATAACAATTTTCATGCCAAGAAATGATTTGTCCTTACTCAAAACCCACTCCGCATATATTGGTTCCTTAGGGTTAAATGTAGAATTTTTTAAGGATTGTCTGAACATTCTAGATATACCATTGTGTATCCAAGAAAAATTTAACTCGCAGGTGGGTCCATTAATCTTAAGTACAACAATAACTTATTTGACTACTATTTATAAAACAAATGATTATTAGTTATGTCTTAATCGGAATACATTATCCAAGAAAACACTGACATCGGTTAAAAACGAATAATATTTTATTTGCAATATGACATTTAAAATTTTTAATTCGTAGACGTTCTATGCACAAGAGTGGTCGATAAAACGATCTATAAATATGTCTCTATATTTTTAGAGGTCGAATTATACACGTTCAGTCACTTAAAAAGGTTCATAGCCAAGCAGTGGCGTAGCTAAAGGTGTTGGGGCTCGGGGCGGAAAGCTAAGTCCGGGGCCCATAGCATTTCATAATTTTTTTGTGGAGCAAAAAAAAAAGGTCCTCACCTCCAAAATGGGGCCCTCCACTGTAACATGATATAGTTTCTTAAATTCGGGGCCTCCTACCCCCATTCTGAACTTTCTCTTTGTAACAAAAAACTTGACAACAAAAAAAAAGTCCTCACTTCCTTTCTCACTATATTATATCCTTTCTGTGGTCGGGGACCCCTATTTCTTTACTTTTTTTCTTCTAAAATTTCAGTTATTAAAAAACAAAAAAATTACCCTTCTCTCTTATAACCCCCCTCCTGGGGGCCCGAACCGCCCCCTCGCTACGCTAGTGAAGGGACGCATTTAAACTCGACGATATTGGGGTAAACTTTACCCATTTTGTGACCTTGGCAAACGAATTTGTTTCTTATATTTAGTTTTTATTGGTTATCGCGCATGTCTTTATTACCGGGCGTCGATTCTGAATGCGGCCTGGGCAAGTACCATGGGGCATATTTAGAATCGACGCCCGGTAAAGACAGCGCAATAACAAAGACCTTATGAAAACTAAATATAAGAAACAAATTCGTTTGCCAAGGTCACAAAATGGGTAAAGTTTACCCCAAATTAGTCGAATCTGAATTCGCCCTTGGCATTGCCCGCATTCTTTGATATGGCTGAGTGTGTATATTGAAATATATTCTGTTTTTCAACCATTTTATTTTCTTTCAATACTTTTTTATTTAGCACTTTTTAGGATAACACTGAAGATCTAAGTAAAATTGTAAATATACTGGTAAAGGAAATATTAGAATCACTCAAAGTGACAAGAGGATCAACTTCACAACTTCCAAAAATCATTCACAATGTCATTAATCTTAAAGCCTGTAGAGGTATGTGAAAATTTAAATTTTAACGTAACTTTGGATTAAAATATAGTAAAAAAAGATATATGAAAAGTTTATTTGTAAAATGTCATTTAAAAAAAAGTATATTTACAGGTGCCGTCAAGTTTGGAGACGCATTAACGAAAGAAGAGTGTATAAAGCTCTTGAAAGATTTGGCTAAATGCAATTTGCCATTTCAGTGTGCCCACGGAAGACCAACGTTAACACCCTTATTAACATTAAGTAAACTTGAGCTACAGAAAAAGGTAATATTTTCGAAAATTAAATATGTCTATTTCTTTTAGTTGTAAAGTTCTCGTCAGTAGAGAAGATGCCACGGCGTCACCACTTCTGTCTCACTTTCAATTATTCTCCTTTTGTTGCTTGCACACGATGTAAACGACGCGTTTAGACAGCGATAGTTGATTGCCGTCTTTATTTGTATGATACTTGTGACATCTTTGTAACTGGTTTTTAGTCTATCTATTACCACATAGAAAACAACTATATTTTTTTCTGTGCTATTTTCATATAACGGATTTTATTTTTTTTATACTGTTTATATATTTTTTGTAGACTAAGAAACTGAATTTGAAGAAAGTGCTACGAGTTACATAGATGATAAGCATATTTATATAGTTCATATGATACTCAAAAATAAATTAATTTAATATAATGTGATATTGCATATTTTTTCTTGATAAAAATTTTGTAACACTAAGTATTTTTAAATTATTTTCCAGGGACAATTTTTTCCTCTATTGTGTACTTTTTAAGGCCACACATTGTTATCATATAACAAAAGTTAGTTGTAATTAGTCGTTATTAAAAGCTTTTGGAAGCACAAAATGCCTATTTTATTACCAAACATTCATATCAAAATAGAAATACCAAGAAGAATGTTTAAAATGTCGAGCTATAATAGAAAATTTTACATACATTTTTTAGATGATATACATATCAGGCAAATTTACGTAGGTTAAGATTAGACTAATGGCCCATGTCCTCCGTCCGCGGTCTGACCATGACGCTTATTAGCTACCGTATTTCGAACGGAAAACCAGGACGGCGTCGACAAATTCTTTCCGATAATGCGGATAGTCTGTTTGGCGCCAGGCGCGTTCACCCTCGATTTGCTTGCGCACAAACCTGTTTTCTCGCCCATGAAATGTAACTTTTGTTTCGCCTAGGTAATAACATTGGCAATCCATCGAGATCAATGACCTTAATTGCAAATATGGACATTTAATGATGATATGCCCCCCTCGGAAAGTTGAAATGACCGCTCCTGTATTTAATGAACCATTTATTCCACCCCTAAAGAATTTTAGTGCTTTCCTCTTTAACTCCTGGGCATTCCCTACCTATTTAATACACCGATACCTTTATTTTCAGCAAAAAACTAGTCATTTATATTTCTTTCGCCTATCTTTTTATATGACCGCTAAAGTCACATATGGAAAAAAAAATTTATTTTTGAAATTATTAAAAAACTTTTTTTGAGCGTCGGAGAGATAATAAAAATTAAATTAGAATTTAAAAAGGCAGGTTAGTTGGCTTGATATGTAAAAGACTTATTTGAAAAAGTTGTTTAGAATTAAATTTTAGGGTAATATGTAAAATTTTAAAAAATTTAATACATTTTACTAATATTATTTTCTTCTTCTTTAAAATAAGTTTTCTACCTATAACGTGACGAACTAATTTATCAAGGATTTTCTATTTCATTTACATTTAAAACGAGAAAATTTAAAAAAATAAATCTGGCAAGTACTCAAAGTGTGTACAACTGTTTTCTAAGAGCTATATTAATATATTACAATCAAAATGTAGTAAGCCTAGACAGAAAGGACTACTTTTATTAAATATTATTAAACATTAACCGTTTTGTAAAGCAGTTCTCTTCTTATATTTTAATTAAAGCTGAGACACACACCCAACAGATTTAAACTTTTACTGATACACAAATTAACCTCGATTGTGTTCAATCCATCAATGATTTAGGAGTCACTTTTGACAGTACTCTCTCTTTTAATCTGCATATTGAGCAGATTATATTGAAAGCATTTCGACTTCTCGGATTTGTCAAGCGGCACACTAGGCACATCAGTGACACCAAGGCCATAACTTGCCTGTACAATAGCCTAATTAGAAGTGTTTTGGAGTATTGCTCCGTTGTCTGGTGTCCTTTTACACATTCAATGTCGACAGAATTGAGAGGGTGCAGAGTAAATTTGTTAAGTACTTATTATACAAGCATCACTTTCCCTATGATGATCTGTCATATCAAACCAGACTTTTGCTCTGTGGTCTGAAAACCTTGGAACGTCGGAGGTGGGATGCTATGGTTGTCTTTTTATTTAAGATTTTAAATGGATCTGTGGATTGTGCCACACTAACGGAGTCTATTCTTTTCCACGCGCCTCTGAGGCACACAAGGCAACAACTTCTATTTTTCGAAGTGACTCACCGAACTAACTATGGTCGCAGCGCCTTCATCGATCGTATCTTGAGGAACTACAACCGGCATTACTCTGACATTGATCTTTTCGGTACAAGTCTAAGTTCCTTAAAGAGACAATTGCAGCTACGCGTCTTTTAATGTATTGTAAGGTCCGTTTTTAAAGCACTTTTAAATTTTAATTTGTTGACTGTACATTTTAGTTTAAGTTTATTGTTTTTAAATTATTTTTGTCACTGGTCCTAATATGGGACTTTATTTTGTTTTGTGTGCTCTTTAACTGTTTCAATTTATCCTATAGTGTATGTTATTTTATATTTATATTATTGTACCTTTTAACCTTAGCTATTGCTTCTTTTCTTGTACCATTTAGAATGTTTTTATTCTGTAGTGTACATTTGCAACATAGGTAGGCTTTAAGACAAATAAAAAACACATTAATGAAATCATTTATCTGGTTTAGATTTTTAAATTACAATATAGCTCTTAGAAAAAAAGGTGTACACTGTACACGCTTAGAGTACTTGCCAAATGGCATTTTTCGTTTTAAATGTGAAAGAAAATATAAAAATCATGATAATTTAAGTCAATGTGTCACCTTAAGTTAGAAAACCTATTGTAAAGAAAAAAATTAAGATTCGTAAATTGGCCGATTTTTTAATGAAAAAAATGTCTTTTCCTTGGCGGTCACTGTATATTTATATTAAAATAAAACACAGTTCTGGCTCTTTCCGCAAATTTTAATTGATACGCGAGTTACTCCTAAATAAGTAGTACCTACATTTATTACAAAAAATAATTACTTAAAGTACAGATCATAATAAAGTTAAAAATATTGTTCCTAAAATCACATCATTTAAAACATGCCAGTGTTGCCAAATCCGTTCTTAAGTGTGATCACTCCTGGTGCCACTCTCAACGACGAACATAAGGAAACAAGTCTTAAATTTACAAATCTATCTTTAGGGTGTGGGATTATTGAGTTTATACTGTTCGGGACCAAAAACAAGCTTTTTAAAAACACTGGTAACTGTCTAACGCATTCGGTACCGGTTCTCTTCGTGAACTTCGCATAGCTCGCCCTTGAAGTCCAATTTTATTACAAAGTCCAGGTCTCTGTTATTTCTCGGGTTGGGCTTCATGGTAAAATTACCATGGACTTCTTCACCTTTCTGTACAGTCATATAATCTTCAAAGTAGAACACTGTTTGCTTCCAGTGAGTGTAGGGAGCATCTGGAGCAGTTGTGAAACCTATTCGTTTGTGACACTTTGTGAATTCTACTGTAAAGTATGTAACTAGAGCTTGGACATAGTCATTTCTTCTCACACTAAGAGTGAAATTTGAGGAAAATTCTAGATCTTCCTTTTTCACTGTGTAAAGATCTACTTCTTTTACCAGAGCAGGGTTTGTGACGACCTGTTTAGGGTCGACTACGTCCACTAGGGGCTCACTAATTGCTACCTGTAACAAATGATAGATTAAGTTGTTTTAAAGAAAAATAAATTTCAAGATGTAGTTTTTTTTACTTCTTTACTAATCTGCTGTACAGCTGTTTTTCAATCATCATTTTTGAATTCGGTGAAAAATATTATTTACTTATAACATAGTATAAAGCAAAGTCGCTTCCCATGTCTGTCCTTATCTCTGTATGTATGTATGTATGTATGCTTAGATCTTTAAAACTACTCAATGGATTTTGATGCAGTTTATTTTAATAGATAGAGTGATTTAAGAGGAAGGTTTATATATGTATAAATAACATGCTTAATATATTAGAGAACCACTGATAATTTCAAGATTTCTAATGTGAAGTCGTAAAAAAACACATTTTTTGCGGGAAGCGGAATTGTTTTACTACGAATTTAACGCGAACCAAGCTGCGGGCAAAAGCTAGTTGAACTTATAAAAAATTGTATGTAATCAGTTGACATAAAAAATAGTAATAAATATAATGATCATTTTAAAGTTAATGCGAAAATGTGAAAACTTGTCTTCAGTAATGCATAAAACATGATTAGGATCAATAAATTTTACTATTTCTAAGTATTTTAATGTTTTCTACCATGTAAAATACTGAGAAGATTTTTTGAAATACAGCATTGCAACATCAGGTGACCTGGCGAAGACCTATTTTTAAAATTTGTTGTAGTTGTCAAAAAACAAAGAAACATATCTTATTTTTACTAAAATAACGTTTAGTTTATTAGTTTGGTCAATAAAATGCTACATTTTATTTTAAATAAAAATAACAAAAAAATGGCAGCTTTTTAAAATTTCCCGCCATACTGCTGTTTACATGACATATGTCAAAATCGATTTCTAGGTTATCTGACATGCAGAGGCGACCGCCAGAAACAAAACTTTTTGGCGTTCACTGTATAAGTTGTACAAATCTTACCTTTCTTATCGAACTCATATCAAAACCATAGACATCATCCCACCAATTGATTTTTTCATCCTTGTACTGGCGATCTTCTATGGCTGTTATGAACAGAGAACAACGGTCGGGGAATAGTAAACCGTCAGGTTTTAGCCATTTATCCCTAAAAAAATAAAAAAGGGATTTAATTGATTTAACATCTAACAAAACACTTTTGACCTTTACATAGTCCTTGGCACAAATTTTGTTGAAAGTATGTATAAACCTTTGTTTATAATTCCAAACTGTATGTCCATGTATAAAGTATTCACAAAAAAGTGTTAGATAACTTAGAAGTGGTTGGTTAGCCTTACTAACACATTTCAAATTATAATTTGATTATTTCGAAGTCTTTGGTTACTTATTAAACTAATACCAACCTAGCAAAAAGCACAGTGTCCAGCATGCTTTCATAGAAAAGGCAGTATCCCATCCACTCGGAAATTATGATGTCCACTTTTTCAATGCCCTCTGGAAGACTGATTTCTTCCACTTTACCTGAGATAATAATAAAAAAAAGATTATTATCATTTTTGTAATTACAGTTTTCAACTTTCTGAATTGCTGTTGCTGAGTGTTTCCATGAGTGGCTCAGAGCCACATATTTTTTTTTTTATATATAAAAGGTATGTTATAAAATAAGATTGAATATGTGGAGAAAATTGGAAAAATTGTAAAAACAACGAAAATGATTTAAAGAAGTGAGTCCTTGTAGAAACTTTTACGAAAGGGTCTGTAAGAAAACTCAAGTGGCATACTATATACTTTTAAAAATAATATGTAGTTCAAATCGGACGCCGCTGAAAGAAATAAAAAAATATGCATTAGAATATAGCTCTTAATGCATAGTTGCTGAAAATTTGCTTGCATGTTAAAAAAATGTCTTTTTGATGCTCAAAAAACTAAGATTTGTAAGACATATTATGTCTATGAAGTTTTTCTCCTTATTTTTTATTGTAGAATCACCCCTTAAAGTTTGTTGGTAAAGTCACTGGAGACACCATATTTTTTTTTATTATTTTAACGCTCTTTATCTCTAATCAATCAACTAAGTTATGAAATTTAGGACATAGGTTTAAGGGGGAGATATCTGTAAAATATATTTTTTTCTTAATATGTTAGTATAGTCCTTTAAGAACACGTCACTAAAATTTTAGAACATAATTTTCAGTATTTCTTATATTACAGAATCGGTAAGTCACTATAATCAATGAATTCTTATGTACCTATTCAAAATTTAAAAATATATTTTCAAATTGGCGGGCGCGTTAACTCCAAAAGTTATTTACTGATCTTCTTAAAATTTTGCACACAACTTTTTAACAATAGTACTTCCTATGTGAACCTACAAAAATACAAAAAAATTTAGAAAGTAATTTTTCCAACATTGTGTTCCGCGAATTTACTTGTTTTTTACTACGTTTAGGTTCACCGACAAATTACACACACACAAAAAATTTTTAGTTCTTTTCAAATCACTAAAACCAATGCTAGAGTACACGCCGATTAAGAAGTCTCTCTCCGACCTTGGTAAAAGAGTTTAGCGTACAGCCGCCATATTGAATAGTTAGAATGAAAAAATCTTATACTGGATGTCAACGAATTTATTAGACAAGGCCAGAATCCTTAGAATTTAAGACATATCAAAATAGGACATAGTATAGGTAAATGATATCAGTAGAGGAGAGTTTACACATATATTTCACTCTCCAGTCACCCCCGGTTTTACTGGATATGGGTCCAATTTTAAATTTTTAAAGCGGACACCCTGTATATTTTGACATTTTTGGATTCCTGAGACAATTCTTATTCAGAATGTGACATTTTAAAATCTTTTAAAGCCTATTTGATTTTTTTAGAGCCATTTTTATTTATAATATAATAAGTGGCCATTATTGTTATTATTATTTTTGGACAAGCTCTTTTCGAATAAAGGATTTTTAAAAAATAAATATAATGATACCAATTTATTTGCGATAGGATTAAAAATAAAGTCATAAATAAAGGAACAGAGCCACTTAGATGAAATACTACAAATGGCTCTTAAAAAATCAAGTAGGCGCAAAAACTTTTCAAAATAGTACATTACTATTTAGAATTGTTTCAAGAATATAAAAATGTTAAAATATTCAGGGTGTTCCAAATAAAAATTCAAAATTAAAGCCAGTAACCAAAAAGTAAGAAATATGCGAAAGCTTTCCTCTTTCTATTCCATTTACCTATACCAAGATTCATGTTGATATGATTAGTAGTCTAGAAGTTATTCCTTGTCTAATAAATTCGTTAATACCTGGTATTATTTTAATATTTGAGTAAACTACATACCAATTTTGGATTATATTTAATGACTTGAAAAAAAATCATAAAAATCAATAATAATTTAAGCATTTACAGGTATCTCCCCTTAACGGAATGATTTTTCTCAAAATCGTCTAATGATTAATATCCTAAAGCATCAGCATCTTTTTCGGAAACCACCTGTATTTCTACACTTTAAATACAAAAAAAAAATAAATAAATAAAAAATACCTTTAACAATAGTAATAATGTGGTCCAATTTATTAGCTTCTATAATCTTGTTTGCATATTCAACAATATTCGAGCACTCTACAGCAATGACTTTCTTGGCGCCAGCTTTAGCTGCGAACATACTTAGAATTCCCGTCCCGCAACCAATATCCATGACAACTTTTCCACTGAACAAATGCTTGTTGTGGTACATTGAATTTCTGTAGGTTAGAGTTCTGACTTCGTCCTTTAACATTTCCTCGTGGATGCCAAAATGCGCATAAGAGTCGAAATAGTAGTCACGGGAGGTCATTTCGTCGGCTGGGACGTCTTCCATTTTTTCTTCTTTGGATACGTGGTTGTTTTGTGGTGCAATTTCCATTGTTTCCATTGATTGATCTGTTAAAAGGTATATAACTGTGAAAAACCAAAAAGGTTTAAAGAAACAAAAAATATTAAGCTTAGTCTATACCGAGTTTTGATATTCTGTATCAGTTTTTAAAAAATGAAGTTCTGCTAGCGCCGCAACTATAAAGTGAAGACCAGACAATAGTGGGAAGAATTGCTCAATTTTGGCGAACATGAGTGTATGTAGCAATGAAATGGCGGAATGCGATCTTGATATAATTATGGGGTTTTTATTTTAATAATGATTTTATTGAAAAATCCTTTAAACGAAAATGTTATAATATATGTGGTAAACAATGACATTAAATGCATTTTTATCTATACATATATAGGAGTTACGATTTTATAATTCACAAGTTTGACACTCACATTTGTGGCGGCAAAAAAAAGTTAGCTCGTTTCAGGTTTTTTCGTTTTATTACTGATTTAGTACCAAAATAAGGTTCAAAACTTGGAAACTAAATAAAAATTGAAATATTACACTCCAACGAGCAAAACTAATAAAGCCAGAAGGAACAAGCAGCATTTTAATAGAATTAATAGGCACAGCTTTTTAAATGTGTAAATATTTTATAAAAATAAATAAAATTGTTGAGTAATAAAAATAAGTAGAATAGTTCGATAAGTCCGACAAAACAACGATACACAAAAAAAGCAAACCTCACATTACTGACGCCGCAGTGGTGGCACTGCCAATTACACAAAAACACGTGTATTTTTTCACATTCAAATACGAATATAATTGGTGGAAAATGTTGTTAAATAGAATAAATGTACACAAAATAATATGAAAACTGGAATTTCTACTCTTACTTCTGTGTAATTCACTATTATTCTGGTAATTTTTTGAGTTTCTTGGCGCCGGAAACCAGTCAACGGCATTGTGCGTTGCTTGTTAAAAAGGAAAATAGATCAGCGTTTTTAGTTTTTCTTAGGGGATTATCTCTTTTATATTAAATATATATAATTTTTTTTCTATTAACACGTCTTTAAAACTGTTTAATAAGGCAACTCCCTGATTTCATACTCTAATTTTTAGGTAACTACAAATTTAAAGGTTTCAGCAACGAAATGTTTACAGCTCCTAACAGTCTACTTGAATAACCCGCCTTAGCCTAATGACTAGCCATCGCAATTAGTTGCACAACACACACTAATTAAGTGTGAATGAATACACTTAATTATGTCTACTAAAAACTCTTTTCTTTAAACAGAAACTAAAAGCTAGAAAACCACGTAGAAAACAATTGCACAAAGCGGCCAAACAAAAGCAAAGGTTGCCTCATCTGTCAAATTGTCAAATCTTGTATTTCGGCTAAGCGGGAAATTTGAATTTATCACCTTCGGTCGAAATCGTGCAGAAATTAACCTAGCTAATTTTACCATCATTTTATTTTAATTCTCTCAAAAATACATAATAGCATTTTTGTTTGAGGTAGACCTGAGACCTGAGTGTGTGTGGGGCAATTAGGTATAACTGTACAGTTTTAACTGCATCAGTTTTTTTTCTCGGGTCGGCCGGAACACTACTCGAGTAGACCTGAGACCTGAGCGTGTGTGGGGCAATCAGGTTTAACTGCACAGTTTTTTTCCTTCGGTCGGCCGTAAACAGATTCCTTTTTAATGAATAATAAAGTTTAGCAGGTAAATGATATAATAATTAAAAATTATATAATTTAAATAAATGTTTAGGTTAAATAACAAATACTGGTATTGCTGTGCCACAATATATGTAAATAGTTTCGTTCTATTTTATTGTTTTTTACGATTTTTTTTAAGAATAAAATATTTCTTATTGAGGCCTGAGTACAGCGATCTGCCGCTATAGAAATGGTTAAATGGAAAAAGAATTGTATTTTTAACACGCTTTTATTGGGTTGTAACTATCTATCCATCTATGTAACGGAATCTTTGAGCCTAATTTTAACCAACTTCCAGCTATTCGATTTCTTTGAAACTTTGCACAGGTATTAAGGACCCATGACAATGCAATAATCTGCAAACAGTATCCCGTTATCCTACGTTGGATCGCCAGGAAAAAAATCCATTATATTATTATTATAACCACTGCTTGATACCACCAATGTTATAATTATTATATTTGCCAATATCTATGATGGAAAAGTTATGAAAAAATAGTAAAATGCACCCACGCTTTTACTATGGAGTTACAATATTTTTTTTTAATGAAAAATTATTTTCTAATTTTTAGTTCAGTTGCATATAAAGCGTGTTTTTTTAGTTTTTTTAAACTATTAATTATTTAGTGCTTAGTTTAACATAGCTTTTTATTTCATTCAAAATAATCATGGCTTACTAGATGTTTCAAAAAACCTTTTTGTCCACTTTTTCTTCCGTAGCTCAGTTAATATTTAAAATAGAAAAAAGTGTGAATAGGGAACTTGTAGATAACTATCTTCTTACTAGAAGGTAGTAACTCGGTATTTATTTTAATAGTCCGTTTTGACCTACGACATTATATATATATATATATATATATATATATATATATATATATATACACTATCGGACAAAAGTAGAGCAACAAAGTGTTTTCTTTTGTTCCGACAAAAAAAGTTCTCAGGTGATTTCTGGATACGTTTAATGAATAAGTATTATCTCTAAGATTAAAGGAATACTTCACAACATTATGATAAATTTTAGATAAAATTTGAGATCAAAAATATTTATAATTATAAATATTGACGAAAATCAGTAGCGACAAAAGTAAAGCAACAAATTGTATTCAACAATTTTTTATTTCAGATATTACAACAAAGAACATTTAACACATTTAATTATAATAATTACTAAAAGTATTATGTTAATAGTTAATAGAATATCCATTATTATTTATTACTTGCTGGCAACGTCGCGGCATTGAGGCAATCAAATTTTAAATAATGTTTTCCGGAAGATTTGTCCAAACTTGGCAGATTTTATCTATCAACGATTGTTTATTCGGAAACATTTGTGTTCGAATACGACGTTCTACTTCTTCCCACAAGTTCTCAATTGGGTTGAGGTCGGGGATTGTGCCGGCCACTCCAAAACTCGAACATTGTTTTCTCAAAACCACTCTTTTGAACAATTCGCGAAGAGTGTTTTGGATCGTTATCCTGCTGGAACGTAAAACGCAGTGGCATTTCCCACTCTGCATAAGGGAGCATGACATTTTCTCATTATATCCCTATAAATAAATCTATCCATATTTTAATTACTAAAGTGTATAGGGCCTACCTCTTTCCACGAGAAACAACCCCAGTAAAAAGCACTGCCTTTACCATGTTTAACTGTTGGTGTTACGTACTTAGGATTAAACCTGCTATTTATTGGTCGCCGCACACGTTTCATTCTATCGGAATTAAAAATTTTATATCGCGTTTCGTTACTAAAAGAACTTTGTCAAGTCTACTGTCAATTTAAATGCCGATGTGCAAATGCAAGTCTTGCTGCTCTATTCTTCGAAACTAGCGGCTTTTTAGCGGGCGTCTACTAAACAACTTCCCCTCTACCAACCTTCTCCAAGATGATCCGTGGACCAACCATAATTCCTGGAACTTCAGCAATAATTCTAGGTGCAGACTTCCAAGGATCATTTTGACAAATTCTTTTAATGCGTCTGTCGGTCCATATTGTTGTTTTCTTGGTCTTCCGATTTTAGTAGATTCTCTAAATGTCCCTTTCATTATAGGATGGAGTATTTTAGATACACTGTAACTGGGTAAATCAAATTGTCTCGATATATGGGCTTGCTTTTTACCTTCCTGGCATTCACAACTCTCTGCTGGTCTTTTGAAATTGGAATACCCCTCTCGGCATAATTAATTCAGCACAAAATGTTCAAAATATAAAAAAACTAATTTTTACAAAACTATTTTTGTCTCTACTTTCATAAAGCATATCATTTGATGAATTAGTCAAAATGTTGCTTTACTTTTGACTTGCATTACTTATTTACAGTTAAAACTTTGTGACAAATGACATGATCTGGCTTGATCATCCAGCATAAGTTAATGTCGATGACGGCAGCCTACTTGGATGTTTTAAAACACAATGTATTTAAAAAGCGATATCTTGCGTTTGAGTATTATAAAATCGGGATATGTAAATTTTATCAAAGTGATTTGCTCTACTTTTTGTCCGGATTTTGTTGAGCCGCGCCGCTAACCTCGTTCCTCGTCGCTCCGACATAAACACACCCTTACTCATAGCTGCAGGGGACGTACTAGCTGGGACACACATACTACCAAGAACATAAGGGAAAAATAAAATGCCATGATAATTTTACTCTTATAATAATATATTAGTTATTTACAATATTTTTTATTTACAGGTTTTTCTTATATTTATCGATAAGAATAAGTTTTCTTAATAATTATGAAATACATAAAATCTCATTTAATATTGCATACACAGGGTGATTTTTAGAACTTGTCAAAAAATTGCTGGATATTACAAAGTGTACTTATATGTTCCACATGTACATCATTGATTTTTAAAATATAAAAACAGCCATTTTTCACATAGTAATTCGGATATCCATTTTTAACTTTTAAAACCGATTTTACAACAAATACAAACGTTTGGTCCATTTTAATAAAAATAAATGGCTGAAGTTAGATTTTTAATACAGTTTAATTGTTTAATACTATTACGTAAACCAACCAGACAAAAAAATCTCAAAATAAAAAAAAAACGCTTTCTGGTTGTTTGGTTTGAACTCGTCCAAAAACTTTGCTTTGATGTCTTTTAAGATATTTTTACAATTTTAAACTTTTCTTGCTTAAAATTTATTCTGCTGAAATTTTTCTTTAATAAAATTTTGTCAAAGTTGTCGAAAGTAAAAAAGTGCGCCTGCGCAACTAGAAAAAATGAAGCAAGAATAATTTAACAAAAGAAAATATTTAGATACATTTTCAGATAATAATTACGCCTTATATGGGAATATTTTTTTGTTGTAGTCTTAGAAATTGTTTTTTTTTGTAAATTTAGTACTTACATATTATGCATGCATGCTATTGTGTGACTGTTTAATTTAAAGTAAAATATACAGGGAACAAAAAGATAATGTTTTAAAAACAAATGCCTTGGAAATCACTTGTGATATAGCAAATTTAAAAAACAATCTGCTTAGAAGATGACTAGGGCTACAAAAATATTTTTTTTTAATGTAGAGCCGCATTTTTTATAATTTGAGGAACATTTTCTAAATCAACAATACTTACCCACATGATGCGTAACTAATTTATTATAAATTTCTTTAATAATCCTCTGTCTAGCCTTACCACTGATTACACAAAAAAATATAAGTATAATTTAAAGGTATTGTACATAAAGGTAAATTTTAAAAGTTTTTGACTAAGAAAGTGAATTATTATTTTTGAAAACGGTAGTGACGTTCTAGAAATTGCAATATTTTATATTATTTATTGTATTTAATTAAAAAATAAAAAATTCTAATCCATTTTTTAAAAATATAATATTTTTTTCTTCATTTTAATTTGGTTGCCTATGTGTAAAGCATCAAACTTGACTTGGCTCATGTGAAAAAATTACAAACATTAAACGTCATGCCACTTTAAAACTTTTATGGGCAATTTCTGCCAATGCGTGAAAAGGAGACTGTCTAAACAAAGACAAAGCGAGATCGACGCGTTACCTTATCAGGGACCGTTCAGGAGTTTTTGTCTTATTTTTACCTGCTAGTGTTCAACACACTGAAACTCAATTAAAAGCATTGAGCTGGCAAGACGTGTATAGATATTACTGGGCAAAAAAACAAACGTTTTTTTTTCTAACGGAACTGTAAAAATGTTTTTCATGACGACGAAAAAAATATCCTGAAATACATAAAATCTGAAAAAGCTGAAATTTTCAGCTCTTAATATTAACATTAAGAGGTGCATCATTAATTTTTAATAATTGTTGCATGTGCAAATCTCGGAATCAGTTTCTCTTGAACCTTCGACCAATTAATATTTCTGAAGGAAATTAAATTCTCTACAAAAAGCTCTCTCAGTAAATTTCCATAATACGAGGCGTTTTTAGTTTACTAAGAGAGCTTTTTTATAGAAAATATCCACAACACTGTTTTTTGACCAATCAAATGTGTAGTTTTGGTTGCATTTATCATGAGAACACAAGTATTTATCGAAAAATGTTTTCTCCTGCCTGGGGTACCCTGGAGCGAATTATAGTGGACATTTTTTGGCATAATCATTAAATTTGTTTTAACGTCATGTCTGTCATTCACATACATAATGAAATAAAATGTAATTTTGTACCAGTTGTAGTATTTCAGACATAACATAATATAAAATAATGTAAGGTTTTAAGACCCTAAATGACAATTTTATACAACTACAGTTAGTAAAAATAATATCATAAGACTGAAGTACTAGACATAAGAGAAGAGCAAACGGAAGCAACGTATGGGTCTAAAAAAATTAAAATAAACTATTTTTACCAACTGTAGTAATATAAGGTATACCTATATAATATAAAAAAATGAACAAGGATAAGCTCTAAAATGACATACCTATATTTGCAACTACAATTGGTAAAATGGAAAATATTTATTTTATAGTAAAATTTTAAAGCTCGTGCCAAAGTTACAAATATTAATTTAGAAGAATATTATTTAAAACAAACTTGGTGTGAAATTTTCTTACCGAATACCACACGTGCTTAAATTATTCGGGGAAATTTTTCTCGGCCACGAATATTTTAAGTTAATAATATTCGTGGCTTTAAAAATTTCCGGAAATAAACTTTAACACTAGTGGTATAACAAGTGAGAATTTAATTTCCTTTAAGAATGTCAATTGGTCAAACGTTCAAGATTGACTGAATACGAGATTTTGTATAAAAATGCAACAATATGTTGAAAAATCAAAAATTTTAATGATGGAACTTTTAATGGTAATATTAACTGAACATTTTGGTTTTTTTTTCGACGTAATGAACAATATTTTTACAGGACCGTTGGAAAAAAAAATGTTTTTTTGCCCAGTCTAATAGATATCCATATCTACCATAGGTATTGCAATTTCTAGTGACTTCACTAAAAATTGACAACAATCAAAGTACCCTTATATTTTAAACACTTTATAACAAACTTATACATAAATTTAACAATATTTTTTTATATACAAACAACATTAGGTATATGTACAACTGTTTACAATTTTAAAAGATTTTTGTTTCGCCTAGAATAAAAAAATTGAAGAATTCTTTAACAGTAATTATTTTGTATATTTTTACACTGTTTAAGATGTTAAAAACGTTTAAAAATAACACTATAATTGCACTTTTTAATTTCCTTTTTTTGTTAATATGGTTTTATCATTATAGAACACCAAAATACCCAAAAAGGTATAGATGGGCCCATATTTAATTCATTCTAAAAGCGATGCCGCCAAGTACACAAAAAATGATAAAGTAAACAAACCTTTTCGAATGCACATACCCTCGGACAGAGCCTGATTACATATTTTTAGATAAATAATAAAAAATACATTACTAAAACACGTATCACCTACTTATAAAACATTCTCTTATTTCGCCTCTGTCCGCTTATAAAACCGATGGCACGTGGCGTGGTACTAGAAACTCGTCGGGTTAAATATTTTTTGCTGCAATAAATCATTGTTCACCAAAGGGTTTCTTTACTTTATCATTTTTGTGTACTTGGCGGCATCGCTTTCAGAATGAATTAAATTTGGACCCATCTTTATCTTCTATCATATAGGTAAAGATGGGTTCACATTTATTTCATTCTGAAAGCAATACCGCCAAGTACACAAAAAATGATAAAGTAAACAAACCTTTTCGAAGGCTTATAGCGCTGACAGAGCCTGATTTCATATTTTTATATAAATAAAAAAAAAAACACTGCTAAAACACGTGTCACGTACTTAAAAACATCCTCTTATTTCGCCTCTGTCTTGCCATAAAACCGGTGGCACGTAGCGTGGAACCAGAAACTCGTCGGGTTTATCATTTTTGTGTACTTTGCGGTATTACTTTCAGAATGAATTAAATGTGGACCCATCTATACCTACCACTTTATCGCCTTTGACATTGCAGAGAAATGATTCTTAATACTTAGGTAAATTTTTTCACCCAAAAACCATGTGTTGAAAGATAATTAAGAGATCAAACTTGCTGAGAAGTGAATGGAATTTACAAAAATAATTTTTATTTCGAGAAAAAGCAGTGGCGTGCCTCATTTTTTAAAAGTATTTAGTTAAAATCCCATTTAAAGGCCACATAAATTATAAAAAATATATGTTGGGGATCAGAAAAGTGTGGTAGATATTACAGATATTAGATATAGAAAAAAACATTGTATTTTTAATTTTTTTATTTTAGTTAACATTAAATTCACCCAAGAATTCACATTCCTGAGCATCGACATCTTATTGCAAAACACCCTATACAGTGTGACCCAGCATAGGTGTTACAAGAGGACAAATTGACCAAAATTTTTTTAAATTTTAAAACGATATTTTAGAAAAAATGATCGCATGGTCCAAAACCACAGAACTCTTAAAAAAACAAGAGTTCGGTGTCCAAAACTAATAAATACAAAATTTTACTCCAATTGGTAATATACAGGGCGAGTTATAACTAAAAATTTGAAAAATGCCCAGGAGCTAATTATTTTTATTTTTAAAATAGAACAAAATTGTATAAATAAATGTTGTAGAGAATTGAGTTTTATGTCAAAATTTGAAGTTAAAGCATGAGATTTAAAAAAAAATTGTCAATTTTTTACATTACGTACTAGGTACAACTTAAATAAATGGTCAAGAGGAAGCAAAATTATTTAAAAGAAAATTTAATAACTTTAAATATTTTTTAAAAATTCGCTGCTTTAAGAAAATTATTTTAAAAACTGTCAATGCATAATGGTAAAAATTGACAAAAATATATATATTTTTACTTATATTCTTTAACTTTATATTTTCACATAAAATTTAGTTCTCTACAACATTTACTTATACAATTTTCTCATATTTTTAAAAATAAAGGTACTTTACTTATGGACATTTTTCATATTTTTAGTTATAACTCACCCTGTATATTACCAATCAAAGTAAAACTTTGTATTTATCAGTTGTGGACCATGTGACACGTTTTTTTAAAGGACGTGTAAAAATTTCTAAATTTTTGGTCCATTTGTTCTCTTGTAAGACCAATTCTGGGACACACTGAATACCTATGTCTTTAATTTTTTTATTTGTTTAAAAACGAAACAAAAACAAACCAAATAGAATTTGGATGAAACAACCTTTTTTGTGTTTAAATTTTTGGGTTCTCCTGGCATTGCGAATTTTTTAACTAGCTATAGCTAATAACTTCCATGGTACCTACCTATCTATAGTTGGAGCCAGACATAATTCATTCTGAAAGCAATGCCGCAAAGTAGGCAAAAAATCATAATGTAAACAAACCCTCTTGTGAACAATGACTTATTGCAGCAAAAAATATTAAACCCGATTAGTTTTTGGTCCCTTACGCTACGCGTCAGGTTTTATGGCAGGACAGAGACGAAATAGGAAGATTATTTTTTAGGACCTGATACGCATTGTAGCAAGTTTTTTTATTTATCTAAAAATATGTAATCAGGCTCTCTCAGAGGCTATGTGCTTTGGAAAAGGTTTGTTTACTTTATCATTTTTTGTGTACTTTGCGGAGTTGCTTTCAGAATGAATTATGTCTGGCCCCAACTATATCTATTAGTAGCATTCTTCCTAACTTCTTTTATGATACAAACCTTATTTTTATTTATCTGTATGAAAGCTCAGTAAAGATAAAACAACTATTAACATATTGAATACGGTAAATAAAATTTATTTAATTGATACCTAGTTCGGTAAATAAATATTGTAAGTTTTTTCCCGACTAAAAACAGATTCGGAGTAAGCCAATATTTTGAAATCTAATAGAAATTAATGAAGACCAATGACTGCCACAAAATAAAATACATACATATATAGATCACAAACTTTGTCTAAAAATCTCTACATGTTAGCCCCGAAATTTAGCCCCATTAAATTGCTCCAACAAGCCCTCAAAAGGGCGGCTTGAGGTTCTAATGGCGATCCCCAAGGCTCGGCAAAATTTTCTAGCCCCCTCTTGCCAACCACTTTGCTCCGCTTATGCTTAGGACTTCGGTTTTTCAAATTAACATCCTGAGGGCGACCAAACCCATCAAAGGGCGACAAAGGTCGTTGGGACGCTTAATAAGCGGCAGCTGAGCTTCCAGTTGTCGATCAAGAATGTCCGCTTCAGGTTTTATTGACAAATCTTCGGGAAGCAAACTGTCTTCCATGAGTCGATTGAACGGTTCCAAAAGGGCGACCTGGGGCTTAATTTCTGAGCTCACAAACGTCCGCTAGCCGGCCTGTTAGGGACTAGCTGGCAAGCTGTCGTCGCTCTCTAGGTAGGTGACGTATCCGTCGGTGCTGTCTGGGTGCGTCATTGAGTCAGGGGAGGTGGAGGACCACCTGCACCTAGAAGAGAGCCTGGATGGGGTCCTCCTGGGCCTACACCACCTGGGGGCGGGCCGCCCATGGAGGGTGGTGGAAGGTCATAGCCATGCATCTGAAATAGAAAACAGATATAATTAAAATTAAAGTTCTTGGCCTTAAATAATATTAGGCTATATACAATGTATGACAAAAATTTGGGTTTTGTATAGATATTATTAAAAAAAAAGCTATTTTTTATTACCTGGCTAACCAACTGCTGAAACGCAGGCTGATGAGGTTGCTCCAGGTCCGAGTGCATGGCGAAGTCGTGCAGCGCCTTCCAGGGAGGTTGGTACGCTTGTACCTCCAATGGGTGGACTCCTAGGGAGAGTCGTGCCGGACGGGGGAGGAAGCTACCATGGGGATGCCTTGCATAGCGCCATAGCCCAACTTGCGACCATCCTGCGCATAATACTAGGCTAGGTTAGATAGTGCCAGATATAGCTACAGAGCTATTTTTAAGTTGGTATATTCCTTTTAACACTGTATGAAATGCAAGAAAATAAGAACATTTTTTAATTAAAATTATGTCCGAAAATGCTTTCTTTCAGAGATACAGGGTGGTAAAGTTTCAAGAAAAAAATCGTTTTTTGTCATTAATTTTCTACCACTTCAGATATATCCACAAAATTTGGTACACTTTTTTAACAATTACATTACATTTTTGCTGTAAGAGTTAAAAAAAATACCAGTGGCGTTCGAACAAGATTTGTACTGAATTTAAAAAATACTACGCCACTGCTTTTTTTTGAATCAATATTATTTTTAAAATACTCATTTGTATGGGGATAATTTGGTCTCCTGATATTTTTTTGTATTTTACACCTTTTATCAAATAAATTGGGAAGGGTCCCTTTTAAAATGCTGCAACCCTGCATACACTGCTTCACCGCCTCCACCATAATCTGCGTTTAAAAACGATTGAAAGTGACGCTATGCAAAACACTTTTTAAAAAAATGTAAAATACGTAGTAAAATGAGGTTTTAAAAGGTGAAAATCAAATATTGTATACCTACCACTTTAACTTAAAATAAGAATTGTGTGCAAAAAAAGGGGGAATATAGTGAAAATAAGGTTAATTTAAATGCCAACTTTGATTATAGATATCTCGGAAACGAAACGTTTCCGACTAAAAATTCTCTCACATTCGTGATTAGCGCCCCAACAAATCCCCGTATACCAAATTTGGTCAAAATCGAAGTTGATGCGGACACTTTCTAGACAATTACCTTATTTTCTTGCATTTCATACAGTGTTAAAAGGAAAATACCAACTTTAAAATAACCCTGTATAGTGGAATATACAGAGTGTTTCCTAACTGTGGTACAAAACTAAATGAAGTGATTTCTTATGTATTTTTATGAAAAAAAAGGTAATATAAACATACCTACGTATGTCCGAACTTTCTTTATTTCTGAGATACAGAGCGTTAAAGTATTTAAAAAAGTCTGTATTTTTTAAATATCCTAAAAACCCTTTAACCGATTTGCTTATATAAAATTTGGTACACTTATTTTAATGCACTTAATAACGCGCTTGTAAACCTCTAGCTAGATTAAGACAGGAGCGGTCATAGGAGAGGGGCCATGGCCCCCCTTTGATGCCACATCCTTTCCATTTCATTCTATTTCATACATGTCTAATGGCAAATATGGGCATTTTGGGCATTTATTGATGTCATGCCCCCAGGGCTGGTCCCCTCGGCCCATGGCCCCCTCTCAGAAAGTCGATATGACCGCCCCTGGATTAAGATTACTGGTTCCAGTGTGGTCTCAGTGGTCACCACAGCCAATATAATTAAGAAAAAAAGCACACCACTGACTTTTTATAAAGATTTTTTTCGAATTAAACAATTAAAAATCCAACTTTGCCGCCTTTCGTTGTTTTTTTTTTTTTTTTTTTTTTTATAAAAAAATAAAGCCACATTAATTTCTTCTAAAAAGTACCGCTGCTAGACAACATGATATAAAAATAAAAAATGAAAAATAATAAATAAATAAGCAATCATGAATTTTATAAAAAATCGTTATTTTTCTTATTTGCGAAGGTCGAAATTGTATATTTTTTGAATTTTTTAATTTTACTTCACCCTATTTATGGGGTATTTTTAGAATAACTCAAAGCGACTTTAATTTTGAATTTCGAAAATGAAGCGAGATACGAAGAAAATACAGGCGACTAAAAAGTTGCGTATTTAAATGATTAATTTAAATAAAATATAAAAACTTTAGAAAAAGTCCGTGACGTACTTCTTTTTCTCAATAATTTTGGCTCTCGTGCCAACTGAGACGCCACTGGGCTCAATAATCTTAATCTAGGTATATCTTTACAAGCACCTTATTACATTAAATAAGCATACCGGATGTCATCTAAATCAGTTAAAAGGTTTTTAAGATATTTAAAAATATTGACTTTCATAATACTTAAAAGCAGTGTATTTTAGTAATGAAGCAATTCCGGACATGTTTGTAGGAACTTTTTTTATAAAAAGACATAAAAAACACCCCTAAAGTTTCGTACTTACAGGAAACACCCTGTATAGGTTGAAGAACATTTAATCTGAGAGCTGAGAGCTGATAGTCATCTTCACTAATTTGCGTGGTACAAAGCTACAATTGTGAGTGTGATTAATTTAATAATAGTTAACTAAAAAAATACTAATGTTTGGCAAAAGGCTTTATCAAACCTGAAACTTTTCTAATAATTATTTTCGAAACATAAAGACATTTTTATGTATAACATTTTTATTAGTGAAAAACTATTAACCAGTAGCGTACCTACGGGTATCGGGGCTCGGGGCGAAAATTGTAAATGCGGCCCCTTAGCTGACAATAAATAGGTATTTTTTAGCATACAAATTTTGGACAACCAACTTACTTTTACATAAGTTGTAAATTTGTTTTTGTAAATTTACCTAAATAACTTATCTGTGATGTTAGGTACCCAAAACATGTACCTAATACCTACTGTTATTGTTATTAATATTACATGTTCATTGACTTGATCCGGTACCGTACCCATTAGCCACTTTTGCGCCTGAATAAAACAATAAAAAGATAATCCCAGTTATTCGGTTATTCGGTACCTACTCCAGTCCGTTAAAAAGATTTGGTATTCCAGTATATTATTGATTTAAATTTTGCCAATCGGCTAAATTTAAGTATTTAAACGACCTCCCAAACCAGTAGACAAAAATCGAAAAAAAAAACACAAGGTCATCAATTTATGTACGGCAACCAAACTCAACTTAATAATAAGTACGACAAATAAAGCTGACATATAAAAACATGTTCAAAACAAAAAACCATTGACCGAAGAAAACAAAAAGGAGAACAACAAAAGTTGTCAGACACACTTGTTAACAACATCTCAGAGCACACCGAGATCCGGCTACCTACATCCACAAAACAATCGAATCGATCGGACCAATCACAGCGCGCGGCACGCGTCGAGGCTGACAATCGATGTCGCTGACCACGCCAGCTGGGATTGGACGATCGATACGGTACGGGGTGGGGCGAGTAGAGTGACAGCGCGCCTCGAGACTTATGTGTTTGGGGAGGAGCGGGGGACCGGCACCGAGGGTGAATTTTAGGCACTTGGATTGGAAAAAAATTCTGTATTTTATGTGCGTATCGAGTGTAAAATTTAACAAAGCACTGGGTCTGAGGTAAGAGCTACAGTTTTTTAGGTTTCAATTTCAATTAGATCTAAAAATTATGTTTTAAAGAAAATTTACTTAAGTTATCTATTTTAATAATGGATACCTATTTATGTGGTTAGGGCTGAATACATTTTTAGGCGACTGTCAAGAAATTAAATGCAATGTTTCTGTAAAGTTTTGGTACTTAAAAAGATTTGTTTATATAGGGAAATTCGTCATTTTTGACGCACGATTACAAAAATTTCATAAAAAACTTTCATCGTGGATTTCAAGCTTAAAAGTTAATGAATGTAGGGTAGGGCGGGGCTAGTTGAGCATAGAGGTAAGTTGGGCAATCAAAATATCTCAAAAACTATCGACCGCACGCGAAAGCATCAAATAGCATAAAGAAGGGGTTGCGCGAGGCAGGGCCGTATTAAGGGTATGAGGCGGCCTAGGCTAGAATTTCCAGAGCGCCTATTTTCGTACAAAAGAAAAAAATTTTGAAGAGCAAAAAAAAAAGGTCATTCTCTCCTTTTCGCCTCTATTTTATTTATATTCCCGCAGAAATATTAGTTCTAATCCTCACCCGACCTAAACTTTTTAGAAACTTCCCTGTGTAGTGCCTATTACTCCCCTATCTGGCGCCTATTTTTTATGGCGCCCTAGGTTGTCAGCCTAGTCAGCCTAATGGATAATACGGCACTGGCGCGAGGAAATTCATTGTGCGACCACTAGTGGTGACGCGGCGATCAAGAAAAGTATCCGTGCCCATTGATTATTTTGTGTATAAAAAGTAAAATAATTGCAAAGCCGGAAAATTTTATTTGTGATAGTTAAATGTATTCCGTTCTCAATCAGGTGGGTTTAATCTTAAGTAAATTTATTGCAGTTTTAATATGTATAAAGATTTTGGATATAATTTTAACCGGTTTTTTAATAAATTTAGTTTTCCTTTAAAATTTCAGGTAGAGGTTAGTTGAGCTCCAACTAACCCCACGGTTTTAAGTATAAAATGTTTTTATTATTTTTTTATTTTTTAGGATACTGACTTATAACAGTAAGACTACTAGAGTCTCCTCAAGATTTAAAAGAGGCTGTAACCCGAACTTTGTACAAGCAACAACGAATACGAGCTGACCTATCTAACTTATAAATTTTCTCTGGAAATAGTTCGACCATACCCAAAGGCTGATCCAAGAAAAGGAGCCAAATCAAACAAAAGATAGCAATTTTAACAGATATAGTAGGCATTACAAAGAGAAGCAAAATAAAACTGCTTAAAAGTTTAAAAAACGAAGATGAATTGATAGATATCAAATTCAATAGTTACGCCAAGCTAGATACGTTCCTGTTTTATTAATGAGATTTGTTGTTTTGTTACTATAAGATTATAAATATAAAAGCAAATTGTCAAAATGTATTTTTATTGTAAACGTATCTAACATTCAAGCCGTGATTTGACTATACTTTCTAAGTGCTCCACTAGCCCCATACCTTTGCTCAACTTACCTCACCTATGGGGTACATTGGGCATACTGACTATCTACATTAAAATAGATGTAGCTCCTAAATTCGAGTTATTAGAAAGAAGTTACTATGGATACTATTAATAAGGGATAAATTGCTAATCCATCAGTATGCATTATAAGCCATTGAGACTTATTTTTAAGGAGCTATAACCGATCAAGTAAAAAAATTGCTCAACTAGCCCCGCCATATCCTAATTAATGTTATATCTATGTAATAGAAACTTACATTTCTATACTTAACCCTTATACTCACGGGACAATTCCTAGTTGATCGACTTTAGGCGATCAACCTACAAAATCAAATGAGAAATAATCATTAAAATGACTTTAACTGTTTTTTCCGAAAACTAAGCTAGATATAAAAAAAAATTAAGAGACTAAAAAGTTGCATTTTTATTTGCGTAATTAGAAAAATAATATCAAAAATTTTGTTTAAAGTCAGTGGCGTACATTTTTTTTTCTTAATAATATTGGCTACGGTTTCCACTGAGACGCCTCTGGACCTAATTGTCCTAATCTAGATGAAGCTTTGGCAGCGCTTTGATTACATTTAATAAGTGTACGAAATTTAACCAAATCGGTAGCGCCCTTTTAAAATCATCAAAGGACAAAATATCCTTAAAATAGTCCAAGAGATTGTCCCTTAAATTTCCCCCATTTAAAAACTTTTAGGTTTTCTTTTTAATCGGCCAAGCAACGCAGTTAGTATTTCATTTTTTCTCTCACAACTTTAAATGTATTGATCGTAAAAAAAAATGTAAAAGGAAGAAAAATTCGTAGTTCAATGGCAATGGCAAACAACAGCAATTCTCAAAATCAAGTTTAAACGTAATTTTTGCGGGATTTTTATTGATTTCCCTACACTGAAAAAATATTTTGTGAATTGACAACGGCGCGTCGGACGTTATTTATAGGCATAATCGGATGTAACAGAATAACAAATGACTTTTACAAAAGATGTGTAAAATAAGTACCTATATTTTGTAAATTTACATAACTTACGTGTGAATACTTACACTAAATTACGTACCTACTAAACATGAAATACCGCACTGAAAAATTATTTTGTGAATTTACAACGTGGAACATTGGTTATTTTTAGACACAGTCGGACGAGGCAAAATTACAACAAACTTTTATAAAAGTTGTGCGAAAGAAATTTGTAAATTTACATAATTTATATGTGATATTAGATATTACACTAAACATGTACCTACTTGATATTACTAACAATTTAATAACAGTATTAAAAAAAAACATGTTTAGTATAATATCACATAGGTATAAGAAAGTAATGTAAATTTACAAATATTTTTAACACAACTTTTGTGCAAGTCAGTTGTAATCTTATTACATCCAACTGTGGCTAAATATCACCAACGTCCCACGTTGTAGCTAAATTTACAAACTATTTTTTAAGTGTGTTAATGTTACACACGAAAACTTAAAATAATTTTTCTTTAAGAAAAACATTTTTTTCTGTTATTAAAAAATATTATTCTTACTATATTAAGTATATTCTTCAAACAAGTATATATATATATATATATATATATATATATATATATATATATATATATATATATATATATATATATATATATATATATATATATATATTTGAAACAAGACACAATTTATTTTAAATAAAGGATATCTAATAAGCAAAGTGATATTAAAGAAAACCTATTCTTACAGGAAAATTAAAATAACTGTAGCCAAGAAAAAAGTAATATTGCTTAGCATTATTAGATATTTTTAAGGAAAAAAAATGTTTATTTGAGGGAATCTATTTTAATGCTTCTGCTTAAAATATATTTTCAAGAATATCATTTACTATTAAGAAGAATATATTCTTTTCGTTATAGGTATACAACTCACAAAATATATGTATTTGAGACACTTCTTTTTGTGTGTAGTGTGTATAAATTGTAATAAACATTGAGTGTAATATAACAAATATATAGGTTATGCAAATTTACAAATATTTTTCACTAAATTTTTGTAAAAGTCAGATGTATTTTGTCACGCTCGACTGTGGCTAAAAATAACTCAGGCACACAAAAAAACAAGTATTCTAAACTAGAACCGGGACATAGTGTTTCTTATATGTATTTCGATGCGCTGAATCCGAATCTGAAGCCCGTTTTGGTCCAGAACATCCCAGTTTTTGTAAATTGCAAATATAACCTCAAAATTTGGTCATGCGGACAGTTTGTCCCGGTTCCAGTTCAAAATACTTTTTTTTGCCTGTGCAGGGGCGGCTGGTGCATAAGAGCTGCAGTGCTGCAGAACCACCAGAATTTTTAAGCTGCTTGGCATTTTTTCATAACATTTAATTCATCATTTTACAATTAAAATATTAAACATTCATTAAAACAAAACTAAAATAACCAGTTTCCGGCCAAGAACTCTAGTATAGTAGGCACACGCATCTTCACCCAGTGACGACACAGTATAGATTACTGCGCAGTGGACCATCTTAGAAATACTCATTCTCGCAACGTTATTGCATTGACTAAACTGAGCGACTCTTTTCGGTGCGCCGCACGATTGTTTTAATTTCCTCTATGCCGAATGCACTTGTCATTGGGCAAAATTCGGCTGCTAAAATACGTAAATTTCGGTTATTGTTGTGCGGCATTCGCGGTAGCACTTTACAGGTTATTTAGACGTTTTTATATCGCGCGTGTCGAAGTCGACAAGTTTATATTTTTATTCGTATTTGGTTGTGTGTTTAGTGTTTATAGACAATGGATGTGGTGCATAATTTAGTGGACGTTAAACAATTTTTTAAATATTCATATGAAGAGAAACTTGAACTAAAAACTAGTGGTAGACCGTAACCGGACATCGTGATTGAAGTAACCTGTGTTAGCAGAGGAAAGCCTTATACGCGTCATTTCAATAGAGACATTTATTCCCGGAATGACTGGATTTGTGGATGTAATAGGAAAAATACTCTTTATTGCTTTTCATGTGTACTTTTTGCAGGCGATAAGACATGGTCAGAAGTTGGTAAAGGAGACTTGATTCATTTATCGGGAAAAAAAAGGAAAAACGATAATTCGAGACTTAGGATTAATTTCAATAAAATAGTGAATTCGCCGCGAATATATTATTCCATTTATTTGAGTAATTTAATTGCAGAACACCTATAATATTTTGCCACGAGCCGCCACTGTGCCTGTGTATTTACCTAACATCCAATGCTGTAGGTACTCAGTTCTCGTTTTAGCGTCTTGTTAAGATTTTATTTTATTAGATTAAGTTAAGTTAGTCATCTTAACTTTTATTAGGTATATTATGTAAGGGCAGAATAGTTCTTCATAGTAGCAAAGTCAATTGTTTCACTATAGACTCAGAACAATGATAATTTCTTGGTCATCAGTTTGGACGCTGGCTTAGTTAAATTTATAAAGCGGCAAATTGTACGTACTGTTTACGTGTGTACTCGATGGATACCCGCTTTCTAAATTCCACGAAGCGAGCGTCCAAGCTGATGACCAAAAATTTTGCATTGTTCTGGGTGTCTATAGTAAAACTACAATTGTCTTTGATAGTAGGGTAGGGCGGGGCTAGTTGAGCATAGAGGTAAGTTGGGCAATCAAAATATCTCAAAAACTATCGACCGCACGCGAAAGCATTAAATAGCGCAAAGAAGGGGTTGCGCGAGGGGAACTGATTGGGCAACCACTTGTGGTGATGCGGCGATCGAGAAAACTATCCGTGCGCATTGTTTATTTTGTGATAAAAAAGTAAAATAATTGCAAGCCGGAAAATTTTATCTGTAATAGTTAAATGTATTCCGTTCTCAATCAGGTAAGTGTTAATCTTAAGTAAATTTATTGCAGTTTTAACATGTATAAAGATTTTGAATACAATTCTAACCGGTTTTTTAATAAATTCATTCATTCTTTAAAATTTTAGGTTGGGGTTAGTTGAGCTACAGTTGCCCAACTAACCCCACGGTTTTAAGTATAAATGTTTTATTTAACCCGAACTTTATACAAGCAACAAAGAAAACGAGCTGACCTATCTAACTTATAAATTTTCTCTGGAAATAGTTCGACCATACCCAAAGGCTGGTCCAAGAAAAGCTGCAATTTTAACGGATACAGAAGGCATTACAAGAGAAGCAAAAGAAAACTGCTTAAAAAGTTTAAAAAACGAAGATGAATTGATAGATATTAAATCCAATAGTTAAGCTAAGCTAGGTACGTTGTTTTATTAATAAGATTTGTTGTTTTGTCACTATAAGATTATAAATATAAAAACCAAATTGTCAAAATGTATTTTTATTGTAAACGTATCTAACATTCAAGCCATGATTTGACTATATACTTTCTAAGTGCTCCACTAGCCCCATACCCTTGCTCAACTTACCCCACCTATGGGGTACGTTGGGCATACTTGACTATCTACATTAAAATAGATGTTGCTCCCAAATTCGATTAGAAAAAAACTACTATGGACACTATTAATAAGGAATAAATTGCTAATCCATCAGTATGCGTTATAAGCCATTAAGACTTATTTTTGAGGAGCTATAACCGATCAAGTGAAAATTTGCTCAACTAGCCCCGCCCTACCCTAGATAATATATAAAATGTTTCATTTTTTTAAAACGTTTATTAAACTTATTTACTTTGGAGAAAAGCCAAATGCTATTTTATTTAGATCTAAAAACTGTTATCACAGATAGACATAGGTACGTTACGCGACCGTAGATACTTATGTCTGTGCTGTTATCTAATACGAAAATGCTTAACAGTTCAATAATTACAGTAGCACTATATCTCCACACATTATCAATCCCCAACAATTTTTCTCCCTTAAACCGAATAATACCTGCATTTAAACTTGTTCCCCCGGCGCGACTTTTACAAATCCATCAGTCATTCTCCGCGCCCTAAAAGCCCTCTGCCGATCCCTTTTAGCTTCCCCGAAGGTGCATTACCCCCACTTGCGGCTCCCCTTTGGCGTTCCCCTTTATTCATCATAATCGCGTCGCTTATCGATTGTGTATTCCCCAACGCCGCTCGCGAGCTCCGCTTTTCCCCAATCCCCAACATCTATTTTCCGTCTCTGTTGCTCGGTTTGTTACCTTTTAGATTTATTAAGGCTGTCTCAGTCTAACAAAGGGTGTTTTATGTATTTTACCTATTTATTATCTGGAATGTTTTTGGTTGTTTTGTTACAACAAACTGAAATACTGGTGTAAATAATGTTTTGATGTTTTTTCTGAAATAATAAAGATGTTTATCCATGTCTAATTTATTACTTGTGTATTATACATAAGTTTACTTTATTAGACTTGTAACCATTTACCTATTATAAACTAAATAAAACACAACTGAGAGAATTATTTGATACCCTAAAAAAATCTTTGTAAATTTACAACTCTATCCAAACGTTGGTTATTTTTAGCCACCATTTAGTTGTGTGAAAGATATTTGTAAAATTACAGAACTTATATGTGATATATGTGATCTTACTAACCAGAACTAACCAGAACATGCGTAATAAACATTTACAAACAGAATTACATGTTGAGTGTAATATCATATAAAATTTATGTAAATTTACAAATATTTTTACACATCTTTTGTGAAAGTCATTTGTAATTTTATCATGTAATTATGTATATGACTGTGGCTGAAAATAAACAACGCCCAACGTTGTAAAATCCACAAATACTTTTTTCAATGTAGATCCTTGCAACAAAAAAAGGGTCTCCTACGTTTATATTAGCTTTGCTACGCCACTGCCTATTATTAAACTAATTATACAAAAAATTGTAACTTTGTACCTTCCAGGTTAGTCACGGTGTCCGCTAGCTCTTTGACTATTATAGCTTTTGTCTTTGTTAATCGAAAACAAATAGATTTTATTCCACTGAAAAAAATATTTTGTGAATTTACACCGTTGGACGTTGGCTATTTTTAGCCACAGTCGAACGTGACAAAATTACAAAATGACTTTTACAAAATGTGTGTGAAAAATATTTGTAAATTTACATAAATTAGGTATATGTAATATTACAAAAAATATGTAATAGGTATAATACATGTTTATTAAAATATTACATGTTCACACTAATATTATATATAAGTTAAGTTAATTTACAAATATTTTTTACACAACTAACTGTTGTAAAAGTCATTTGTGAATTTCGTAACGTCCATCTGTGGATAAAAATAACCAACGTTGTAAGTTCGTAAAATTTATTTTTTTCTGTGTAGCATACACTTTTAATGTTATCTTTTAAATCACCCTTTAAATTATGTAAAATTAGATAAACACAAATGACTACCAACCTTTTCTTGTTGCATCTGCTGCTTTATCAATATAGTCTTTTCTTATCTTTACATCGCTTGTTCTGGAACCACACCCGAATCACTCTCGGACTCAAGCCCGTCATTTCTACCAGTTGTTCCTTCATCAGGGCGTCGGGTCTCGGGTTCGCCGAATAGCACGTTCGTAACGTGTGCAGTTGTTTTTCGTTGAGGACGGTGCGGACTCTGGTTGGTTTGCCGTCGCCCGCCTCCGCCTGGGGTGCCCGTGCTGCCTTTGCCTCCCCGAAGACCGCCGCCCTTGTGGGAACCACTTTCTGATCCCGAATCTGAAAGAAAAAAATATTGTTTAAGAAATGGTTAAAGAAAATATATTTTATCGATCACGAATCTTATTGCGGTATATCTACATGATAAAATGTTGGTATAGCTTCATATATTTTTTTTTCCAATTCTCATTTGTTTTCCAGTAACAACCCCCCAAAGTTCATTTTTAGTGCTTTTTTTTGCTTAAGCGCAAACCGATATGACTGGTCTTTGAAGCATATATTATGCACTGAAAAAAAGTATCTATATTTACAACTGAATTTTACTCCTTTTTGATGGTATTTTTACACAAAAAATGTTTAAAATACTAAAATTACATTTACATTAATGTAATATTACTTCCAATAAAAAAATTTACACATATGACTGTGGCTACATATAACCAATAACCCAGTGTGTAATTTTACACAAATTTTATTTGTGCATTGAAAAAACTATGTATATTTACAACGGAATTTTACTCCTTTGTGATGGTATTTTTACACAAAGAATGTTTAAAATGCCAAAATTACATTTACATTAATGTAATAATACTTCCAATAAGAAATTTTACACACATGACTGTGGCTACATATAACCAATGACCCAGTGTACATAATGTATTTTTACCCATACCTACAATGGGGCAAGAGTCCTAAATAACATCGATTAATTATTTTTGTTAACTCTTTGTTTGACCTCCGGACAGTGCGGACGTCCGTAGAGGACTACAAAGTTCTTTCCGAGGTGGCGGTTAGAGGCGCCGTATGGACGTTTGTACTTTAGGGGATCAAGGAAAGATTCACGCCAAATTGACGGCATCTTTCTTCTGGAGCTAAGCGCTGTGAGCGAAGACTCCTATAAGCTGATGGTATCCTGTTTGGTGGTGAACACGAGGTATTTCTCAAATGGCGGGAAATAGATGGTTGTGCCATGGGAACTGTCAGTAGTGAAAGTGAAGGTTAAACGTAACACCAGTAGCAGGTCTTGGTTTGGCAGCTGACAATTTATGCGTTGCATCGATTAAAGAATTATTTTTGGTTTCTTTTTGTAATTGCTAGGAGCTACAAGCTCGATTATCCAGCCTCCGACGAAGTCCTGGAAAGCATATTCCGGAAGGGGAGAGCTGGTGGATTGGACCTGAAGGGACCAAAACCAAGAAAAAAAATAGAATAGAAAAGAATTATTTTTGTTCAAATTGCCATACTTACTCTTAAATTTGAAAGACATATTTCCTACGTACCACTTTCAAAAGACCTTAGATATCCAATGAAATTAATTTGCCTAAATATTATGGTATATAAAAAAATTATCAGCGGACTTTTACACTGATTAATAGGCTACTTATTGTTAAAGCATAAATTGTGAAGAAAATATTTTTGTGTAAATAAGCAAACAAAAGCATATTTGCCAAATATATTAATCAACTAACATTCCTTTTTTCTACACATAAAGCCTATAATTTATTTTATTGAAGATGGGGGACATAACAGAGATGCAAATATATTGGGTAAATAGAAAAACGCCATTTTCAAACATTAATTAACACTTCTTTTGTTATGTTTGGACCACACAAGTTTTGGTATGGGATTTAAATAAATTTATACGTTTTTATGGTTCGAATGTCAATTTATAAAATTACACCTTCCTATTTTTGTTTTATTTGTTATCATACAAAATAAAAAAAATGTCACATTTGTTTAAAGCTTGAAAATTGTATAGCATATTGTTGTAATTTTAGACTTTTTGGTTACTTTATTAAATAATTAAAAATAATTAAGTTCTAATAACACACAGTCAGTTTTATGAAACTTTTTAACCCTGTATAAAACAAATAGTTATTATTAAGTAATGTTTGCATTTTAACCACTAATGCTCTAAAAAAGTAAATTAACAGTTTGCTTAAAATGAAAATTATAATCGTTAAATAAAAAAATGTTTATTTTAACCACCAATGCTCTAAAAAAGTAAAATAGTTTGCTTCAAATGAAAATTATAATCGTTAAATAAAAAAATGTTTTTGAAAGTTTTTGCGAACTCTGTATAAAAATCAACATTTTTCTCGTGAATCATATTTTCCTTATACCTAATTTTTTTTGTCAAAAATGACTTTTTTCAAAAAATTAAATTGGTATCGATTTGTCTTTTTGTCTTGTAAAATCAACATTTTCTCTTCGTGAATCATATTTTCCTTATATATACATAAACAAAAAATTTATCAAAAATGACTTTTTTCGAAAAATAAAATTTGTATCCATTTGTCCTCTTATAATTCTTATTCGTCGAATAAAAATTAACAGTGATTTTTAAAATTTGTATGGCTTTATTTCTGAAACTATCAAAGATATACATATCCAGTAGTGTAGCTAGGCGTAGGCGGTTTAGGCGGTCGCCTACGTCCTCGCGACTGGGGGCTCGCGGGCAAGGTGTAGGTATGGAATGTGATATAGGAAAAATACCGAAATGAAATCTGCGAACAGTCTGAAAGGCCCAAAATTGTAAATCATGGGCCCTGCAAAACTATAGACTGTAGGAAAAATAAAAAAATGGGGGAGAACTTTTTTTGCTCCTTAAATTTTTTCCACAGGATAAAAGGGGCCTCGCGGAGAATTTAGCCTACGCCTAAAAAGCCTCGCAAGAAAGGAAAAAGTAAGGATTTTTTTTGCTTCTCAATAATTTTTCGTCATGACAGGGGCCTCGAGGATACGCCTACGCCTAATTTTGGTCACGCAACGCCACGGTACATATTAATAATGGTACTTTTTAAAGCTTTAAAATTATTTTTTAATATTAATATAATATACAAGGTGTTTCATTAAAAAACACTTTTTGTCATACTTCGTATACACGTTCGGCGGTTGAAAAGTTTCGAATATGATTTTGGGTAATGTGTAAGAAAAAGACGTAGTAGAGCGACAACAAACTTGGCTCCACCTACCTTGGGCGGCTATCGCGTCGTCGTTGCGCTTATCAGTCCGGTCAAAGTTCGGTTGCAATTCTTCGCATACAGTAATAAAGTAAAAATGGTCTTCACTGTTGAACAAACTAAAGTGCACTGCGAGGCAGCCTTAATTAACTAAAACTATACTTTAATTTTCTTCTAACCCTAATTTTGCGCCCCCTCCAATCTAGCGCTAAAGCGGTCGCTTCACGGCTTCCCTCTTCACTCAAACTAAGTAAATTATCACAAGATAAAAATGATAATATCGAACTTTGGTGTATCGATAAAAAAGTAGTCCCTGGGCTAGTAATAAAATTCACTTCATGATAATAACATTTTTTAAAACCTTTTAAGTGGGGTTCCTTTTGAGAAGTCTACCATGAATATTCATACCACCGTATATGGAAGCGGCGCGTTAACCCAGCCTGTCAATGTAAAGGGTTTCGGGTGTCGGACTGGGCAAACGCGTCACTTTTTTGTCGGGCAAGTTTACCACAAAGTTTTACATGCAATTTTTATACATTGTGTCAAAAATCGTAAAAGTGAGACAGTCACGAAACCGTAAGATCCATGGACATTTTTTGGGTATCGATTCAGCGGGTTTCGTAACCCTCTAATTTTTGGCACGGAAGCGGCACGTTAACCAAGTCTGTCAATGTCAAATGTTTCGGATGTCGGACCGGGAAAACGCATCACTTTTTTGTCATACAAGTTTACCCCAATGTTTTGCATGCAATTTTTAAATATTGTGCCAAAAATCGTAAGGATTACACACAAGATGATACTCAGATATATGCTTCATTTAAGCCAGGTCTTGCTGGGATTATGACCAATCGAATAAATGCTGACTTAGATAAACTTCTGCGGCGCTCGGAGGATCATTTGCTAAAAATAAATCCAACCAAATCAACCGCTATACTTTTTTGCAGCGATACCTGCAGAGACCAATTATTGCAAGAATCCATTAAACTTAAACTAGGGGACAATATAATTTCGTTTAAAAATTCTGTGAAAAACCTAGGCCTAATTATAAATAACAAATTAAAATTTAAAGAACATAGTACATTGTGTTTGAAAAGGGCATATTCAATGTTAAAAGTAATTTATTCGCACATATTTTATCTTTCAGCAAAAACTAAAACCGTGGTTTGTGAAGCGCTGGGGCTATCCCATTTTAATTTTGCTGATCATTTGTACGGTCCTTTTTTGGATAGTCTGGATATAAAAAGAATTCAGAGAGCTCAAAATTCTTGTCTGACTGATATTTAGAATAAGACGTAGGCAGAGAATTTCACATAAATTATCCGAATTGGGGTGGCTTAATATGGAACGACGTCGTATTCTACACTCAGTGTTTTTTACAAAATTTTAAAACTCAAGAGCCCTCCTTACTTGAGTCAAAACATAAAATACAGGACTGATATTCATAATTTAAATATTCGTAGGTTGAATTTACTTACAATACCATCGCATAATAGGGAAATAATTAAAAAATCATTCTCCTACCAAATTGCTTTGCTAATAAATACATTTAAGGTTATGGAATTTTCCTTGTCAATAGCCTCGTTTAAGAAAAGAATGTGATCCACTTTGCTGACAAATTAAAATATATTACAACCGCATTAACCCTTCCCTTCCTCCTTTTCCCATTAATCCTTTTTCTTTGTCTTTGTCTATATTTTTCCTTTTCTTTCTTTATCTCTGTCTCTCGATTTTTCTATTTACCTTTCTTTTTCTCTATAGTTTTCTTACTATTCTGTGTCTCGATTTTTCTATTTACCTTTCTTTTTCTATAGTTTTCTTACTATTTTGGTTTGATAAAAAATGTTTTTTTTTATTTAGTTTTTAGGCTTAGTAATAGTTTCTTATTTTATTGGTATACAAATATATTATGTTTATACATATTTTTTGGGCTCTAGCAGCTGCTTCTATATGGGGCAAACTGATGTAGCCCTTTATTCCAAACACATGTTTTTATTGTAAATTGTATAAAATTGTTTTTTTTAAATAAAAAACCATATATTATTATTATTATTACATATAAAGTTCGCCCAATCCGATATCAAAAACATGTCAATAAGCCTGATGGTTTCGTGATTGTAGAGGAAATTGATCAAATATGCAATAGGGTTCATAATATGGAATACCGGCATTTCTCTTAAACGGAAACTCACACACGCAATTAAAGGGGTTTGCCTCTTTTTTTTAATCCTCATCCGCGAGTAGAAGAGGCAACATGCCAGTAGTGCAAGCCCTTTCGTCGCTGTTGTAACGTTTTTGTTTTATTGCTTTCCCATAACTTTTAAGGTATTTTAAAAATACGTATTATTTGTACAAAAAGTGCACGAAATACTGTTTTTATAACTTTTAGAGATAGTTCAGATATTCTGTTGTAGGTTTTAACGGTATTTGATTTTATTACTTTTTTAAATAAAAAAAAATATAAAAATTAGTTTAAAGTCGTCGGAAAATCAAATAGGGACAGATCATAGTACCCAAATATGGACTATTCCATATATGGGTTCTTTGATCATTTAAAAAGCTTCTAATAGAGCAAGAAAAGCGTCAGAAGACAAAAAATCAACTCAAAAAGGGCTGTTCGTCTCATAAATGAACATTACTTACAGATAGGCTTTTGTCTCTCGCTCATCGTCAGCCTGTGGGGTATTTATCGCTTCTCATAGGTACTTCTCTGGCTTCTGAGAAAAAAACTCGTGGTGCTACACGTGTGCATCCCTATACGGTCCAACTGGACAGGCCCCGAATTGCCCACTTTGCTCGTTCTTTTATCCCTAGTGTATCTAGATGGTGAAATCTGCTTCCCGCAAAGGTATTTCCTTTCCCCCTCATATTTAAGTCCCTTGTCAGCTCATAGCGTTGGTGTGGGCTCTGGGCACAATAGCAGCGCTGGATCCAAAGTCTGACGCTTGGACCTGTTATTTTTTCAAATTATTTTTGTTGCTTTCTATATTATACCAAAGTTTCCAAGGAGTTTCTTGTTAAATAAGTTTAACTTTTAATGGTGTTTATAGTATTCCATATTTGGGTACCTATTCCAAATGGTATATCATATTTTGTCACTCTCCTCTAATACTTACAATTATTGACATAATGTTTAAAAATTGCATGTAAACCATTGTGGTAAACTTGTTCGATAAAACAAGTGACGCGTTTGCCCAGTCCGACACCCGAAACATTTCACATTGATAGACTTGGTTAACTCGCCGCTTTCATATATGGCTGTATGAATATTCGTGGTAGACTCGTCAAAAGAAACCCCCTAAAAAGGATTTAAAAGTGTTATTATGAAGTGAATTTCATTATTGGCTCAGGGACTAAAACTTGCATGTCTGTAAAAAAATCGGCCTTGGGAAATAAATCAGTAACACATTAAATTATTAAAAAGTAAAAGATTCGACCGGGCGGCGGAAACGTTATCTTTGAAGTTAAGCCCCTTCTATAAGTAAATATTTGATCTGGTAAAACGGCCGGGTCGGCCTTCGACTTGGTTTTAAACCAAATAACGCTACGACAAACAAAGAACAGTCCGCAGCGCTCTTTCGGTCCTAGCAAACGTTCACACACTTCAACTAGGTTAGAGAGACATAGACGGAACCTAGTGGTGTGCATATTCAAAAGATTTCGATATTCGAATATTCGTATTCGGAAGATTTTAATATTCGAAAGATCTTTCGAAACATTTAATATTTCATTGAGAAAGATCTTTCGAAACATCTTTTAAAACATTTCATATTTCATTGCAAAAGATTTTTCGAAACATTATATTTTCATTGCCGATAAGCTTTTATTATGTCGAAATACCGATTGAAAGATTGTTGCTATTTGCGGCAACGAATTATTTCTCGTCTTATTCCGAGTGTTTTCGAGTTTTGGCGCTATTTAACCATCAATATTACAGCTGATATTCTTTGTTCGTTTGATTACTAATGGTTTGGGATATGTTTTACGAGTTGTCTATATTAAACGCCTAGATATAAATATTATTCATGATTCATTCGGTATCTTTCGTATTTCTGTTCGGTGTTTACGAATATGAATTCATGACTGATCGTTCATGAAATATTTCACGACGAAATACGAATATTCGGAAGAAATATTCGAAACATTTCGAATATCTCGATGTTCGAATATCATTCAGAAGATCATTTGAAAGGTTCCAACACTAGACGGGGCCCAAGAAGATAAACTTTTTAATAAGGAGCGCTCGATCCCATTTAAGCCTATGTTCACCAAGTTTTGTGACGTAATCTTTTCCCTAATTCTTTGTTTACAATCGAACTGAAAGCTTTTTTCGCGGTTTTGGTGTTATTTTTTTGTTTTTGATCATTTGACTTCTATACATGTTTAGTTTTTACTGTTTATAGTTAAATTGAGCAGTTATTAGTAGTATAGTAGAGATAATTTTAAACCTGTCAATAGGGGTCACTGACCCTTGGATATTTTTTATAGGGAATTTACGTTTAAAACGTTATTAAGGGTTAGATACTATTTGTTAGTTTTTTTTAAAGTGATTTTATTCTATTTTATGCAAGTATCGGTTTATTTTGTCAGATAAAAAAATATTATGGCAAAAGGTGACGTCACTAAACATAACCTATATTTTCGGACAAATATAAAAAATTAAGCTCTCCTTGGACGGGGTCTAAAAATTAAATACCCGACTACACCATTGTTTGTACTTGTAATTAAATGCTGGTACCTGGCGGCCTCAATTATAAGTGCGTTAGTAATTTTTATTCATCATCGTGCATTAATCATAATCAATTTCCTTTTATAACGTTAATAATTAATAGTTTAAAAACTAAAAACACGCTTTTATATGCAACCGAACTAAAAATTAGAAAATAATTTTTCATTAAAAAATATTGTCATTTCACAGTAAAAAGCGTGGGGTGCATTTTTGCATCATAGATATTTGCAAATATAATAATTATAACATTTAATATATTTATCACTTCACGCTTTTACTATGAAATGACAATATTTTTTTAATGAAAAATTATTTTCTAATTTTTAGTTCGGTTTCATATAAAAGCGTGTTTTTTAGTTTTTTTAAACTATTAATTATTTTTCATTTTTAGTTTCTGCTACTCTTGACAAAATGGCGAAAAATTTTTAATGAACATTAGTAGCAAATTTTAAAATTTTTCCAACAGATTGCAACTCACTAAAAAATTTCTTCTTCATTAAGTAGGAAAGTTTGAAATTTTGCCAACAGATGGCAATCCAGGCAATGTTTGGACCGTTGCCAACATATTGCAACCCACTAAAAAATTTCTTCTTCATTTAATAGCAAAGTTTGAAATGTTGCCAACAGATGGCAACCTAGGTGTTGTTTTTATAATATAATGGAATTTTTTTCTCGGCGATCCAAAAAAGATAACGGGATACTGTTTGCAGATTATTGCATTGTCATGTTTCCTTAATACGTGTGCAAAGTTTCAAAGAAATCGAATAGCTGGAAGTTGGTTAAAATTAGGCTCAAAGATTCCGTTACATAGGCAGCCAGATAGATAGATTGATAGATAGATAGTTACAACCCAAGTTAATAAAAGCGTGTTAAAAACAAAACCTTTTAAGCATTTCCGCACTCCTTCTGTAGCTAAGAAATTCATTGCCCGATTACACCATTGTCTGGGTACTTGTAATTAAATGCTGGTACCTGGCGGACTCAATTATAAGTAGGTATGTACATACTCAGACCATTGAAGACCATAATGTAGAAAGGAGTGAAGTGCGAAAAATATGCGAAAGAAGATATTAAAAAAATGTCGTAAACATTTGGTCATTTAAAACCATTTAATAAATTGATCAAAAAGGTTGAGTAAAGTGGCATAATATCGGATATTTGCCTAATATCAGACGGTAATGATTTCCAGAAATATGTAATCAGAGTGGCTTTCCAGTGACGCAAATAGAGCGCTCCCGAGTAGCGCAGGAGCATTTCATTCTACTTTATGGCGTTCCAGTGACGTAGTGAAGGGTTATGCACTTGAGCTATTCAGTTTTTCTTTCCCTTGCCCCTCATGCACCAACCCCTCTTTTGTATTTTGTGCTTCACACATGCTTTTTATGGTTAAGGATGGATTTTTAAAATTATATATTTAAAATGGAATTAGATATTTAGAAGAAATTATTATTATAAAGCCAAGAAAGGTTAAAAACAACGAAATTTTAAAATTTCTTAAAGTATCTCTCTTTTCTTGTCTAAGGATGCGTTCCAGTGACTAACTTTGTAGAGCAGTTCAAGAACTTCAAGCCCTGGAGCGTGACGCATAAAAATTTTCGCGACTGGAGAGCTACCCTGATAATGAAAAAAACCTCTGCTGTTCAGATACGGCGCTAAATTCAAACCACGAAATACTATTTTAAAGCTAATAATAAAACATACAGTGCTTGTCTAAAATCAGGGCCCGCTCCTAATTGTTTGGTAATTCTTTATGAAAAATTGAGGACTTACTTGAGTAAAACAACATAGACCAAATTTTAGACAAGAAATGACAGATATAAATGTCAAGCTGACAGCTAGGCGCTATTTTGAAAAGAAAAATTAAATGGAAAGGGAGGTCTTGTGGCACGAATTTATGGTATTAAAACGGTTTAAAATACTGTTTAAGTTTTAATACAGCCGTAAATTTGTATATGTTTATACGTATTAAGTGTGTTAAAACTCGATTTGTGAGTTTGAGTAGTGCCCTTAATGGTTAACCAGACTTTTTTGTTAGTGGTGATTAGTGAAGAAAGCGCCCATGTAAAACTTTTTCGGAATGAGTAAAGAACTGTTTTTGACGCTAAGCTCAGTATTTTCATACCTCAATTGCACTCCCGATAGTTGGTGCACAGTGGAAGGAGAAGAAATCTTGAATTCCAACAATATTAATTTTATTATACCCACGTCTTTTTATTTTCGATGTTAATGGCTCTTCTGATTCCATAATAAACGTTTTAGTATAGGTGAAAAGAAAGACTTTTCGATTAAAATGATAGCTAAACACACAGCTATTCACGCACAAGGCTCAAGAACGCGTGTTAAACATATCGAAGTAAATAAATAATATTCTATTTATATCCATTTCATTGGTTAAACATGTCCGAACCTGTTTTCTTAGGTTGCGCCGTTGACCACCAGAGGTCTCATTGATCTTAGAAATCGCCAATGGTCCAGGAATATGCAGTTTAGCGGACTTTACCTTTTTTTCTGGAAAACTAAGCAAGCTACGGAAAAATATTTATAAACAAAAAAGTTGTATTTTTAGGTGTTTCATCCGAAAACAATTATAAAAATTGCAAAAAGTCAGTGGCGTACATTTTTTGTCAATAATATTAGCTGATATGCGTCCCACGCCACCACTGGTCTAACTAATTAAAATTTATTTACGCAGCTACTTAAATTAACTTTCTATTTTAACCACAGCCAAAATTTGCCACTTGTGGAAGGCACCACAAAGGAGGCACCTTTCTTTTGGGTTTTTAAAAAAGTATCGGTTAGTAAGAAGGAAATGTTGTATGATTAAAAAGATGGTGACCATAGGCGTAACTAGCCATTAAACCTGGAGAAGGCCTAGGGGGGCCTGGCAACACCCTGGGAGGGACCCGGACGCTGTTAATACTTTATATGTACACAGATTTTGTACTTTATAAAATTGTTTAGTTGATTTCGATTTTCATTTTGTACGTAGAAATGAAAGTGTGGACCTTTTTTAACACGCTTTTATTAACTTGGGTTGTAACTATCTATCTGGCTGCCTATGTAACGGAATCTTTGAGCCTAATTTTAACCAACTTCCAGCTATTCGATTTCTTTGAAACTTTGCACACGTATTAAGGACCCATGACAATGCAATAATCTGCAAACAGTATCCCTTTATCTTTTTTTTAATCGCCAGGAAAAAAATTCCATTATATTATAAAAACAACACCTAGGATGCCATCTGTTGGAAAAATTTCAAACTTTGCTATTAAATGAAGAAGACATTTTTTAGTGGATTGCAAAATGTTGGCAACGGTCCAAACATTGCCTGGATTGCCATCTGTTGGCAAAATTTGAAACTTTGCTACTTAATGAAGAAGACATTTTTTAGTGAGTTGCAATCTTTTGCAAATTTTAAAATTTGCTACCATTGTCATTTCATAGGGGCTGGTTATTTTCTTTTTGCTGCTTAATTAAATAGTATGTTCTAATTTACTGTTATATTAAGAATTTTGTGCAATATAACGAACTAAAAATGAAAAATAATTAATAGTTTTAAAAAACTAAAAAACACGCTTTTATATGCAACCGAACTAAAAATTAAAAATAATTTTTCATTAAAAAAATATTTTCACTTCATAGTAAAAAGCGTGGGGTGCATTTTACTATTTTTTCATAACTTTTCCATCATAGATATTGGCAAATATAATAATTATAACATTTAATATATTAAGCACCCCACGCTTTTTACTATGAAGTGAAAATATTTTTTTAATGAAAAATTATTTTTTAATTTTTAGTTCGGTTGCATATAAAAGCGTGTTTTTTAGTTTTTTTAAAACTATTAATTATTTCTCTTCAAAATTGTTTTCAATAAAAAGAAAAAATTAGGGGCGGCTAAAATTAATAGCTTACGGGCGGCAAATATGTAAATGCGCCTCTGTATGTACACATATACCATATAGGCACAATTTCCTGGGGGGCTGGCAACACCTGGGGCCGGGGCGCCTCCTACGTAGTTACGCCGTTGGTGGTGACCTTTTTTTTGCTCTTTAAAAATTTGGGGTTAGTGAAAAGAAATAGATGATTTAAAAAGGTAGACTTTTTTTTGTCCAAAAAATTTCATGTCTAGGGGCACCACAGGTGTGAACTGCTTGGGGCGCCAGGAAGTCTTAGTTCGGCACTGATGCACAAACTTCTTTTCAGAACAAAAATTTTGATTTTCGCAATATTATAATCTGCTTTAGATATATAACATCTATTTATCTACGACACTGACAAAACCTATGTTTTGCTATTCTGAAATAGCCGGCGACCACACGTAGACTCTTTGATTAGCCGGGCCATCAAAGCAAACAAAAAAGACGGTAAGATAAATAAAAAACTCTGCTCCTCCTGTTTGCTTATTGTGTTTGGATTGGTTATAGGAGTTTAAACGTATATAAAGTAAACTCTGTGCTTTGTAAACTGAAAAGTTTTAGGAGTTTTTCCCAACTACCAAAAAGCTTTTTTAACCTAAAAGGTATAATGTAAGTATACAGGGATATTTTTAAATTGATTATTTTCTTTAAACACTGTATAGAATTAAAGAAACTAATAAAATTTTTCATATAAAATTATGTCCGAAATTGCTTGGTTTCGGAGATACAGGGTGTTAGAATTTTAAGAAAAAAGACCTTTTTATCATAACTTTTCTATTATTCCAGATATTTCCACAAATTTTGGTAGGGTAGGGCGGGGCTAGTTGAGCATAGAGGTAAGTGGGGCAATTAAAATATCTCAAAAACTATCGACCACATGCGAAAGCATCAAATAGCATAAAGAAGGGGTTGCGCGAGGGGAACTCATTGTGCGAACTCTAGTGGTGACGCGGCCATCGAGAAAAGTATCCGTGCGCATTGTTTATTTTGTGATTAAAAAGTAAAATAATTGCAAGCTGAAAAAATTTATCTGTGATAGTTAAATGTATTCCGTCGTCAATCAGGTAAGTGTTAATCTTAAGTAAATTTATTGCAGTTTTAATATGTATAAAGATTTTGGATATAATTCTAACCGGTCTTCTAGTAAATTTACTTTTCCTTTAAAATTTCAGGTTGGGGTTAGTTGAGCTACAGTTGCCCAACTAACCCCACGGTTTTAAGTATAAAATGTTTTTTTTATTTTACTGACTTCAGTAAGACTACTAGACTCTGCTCAAGATTTAAAAAGGCTGCAACCCGAACTTTGTACAAGCAACAAAGAAAACGAGCTGACCTATCTAACTTATAAATTTTCTCTGAAATAGTTCGACCATACCCAAAGGCTGGTCCAAGAAAATTAGCCAAATTAAACAGACAGACAGAGAAAAGCTGCCATTTTAACAGATGCATAAGGCATTACAAGAGAAGCAAAATAAAACTGCTTAAAAAGTTTAAAAATCGAAGATGAATTGTTAGGTATTAAATTCAATAGTTAACCTAAGCTAGGTACGTTGCTGTTTTATTAATGAGATTTGTTGTTTTCTCACTGTAATATTATAAATATAAAAGGAAAATTGTCAAAATGTATTTTTATTGTAAACGCATCAATATTCAAGCCATAATTTGACTATACTTTGTAAGTGCTCCACTAGCCCCATACGCATGCTCAACTTACCTCACCTATGGGGTACGTTGGGCATACTTGACTATTCGCATTAAAATAGATGTAGCTCCTAAATTCGACTTATTAGAAAGAAATTACTGTGGACACTATTACTAAGGGATAAATTGCTAATCCATCAGTATGCATTATAAGCCATTAAAACTTATATTTGAGGAGCTATAACCGATCAAATGAAAAATTGCTCAACTAGTCCCGCCCTACCCTATACTTCTTTTAACCATTACATTACATTTTTTCCTGTGAAAGTTTTAAAAAAATTAGTTTATATAAAAAGATTTACATCAGATATGAGCTTATGTCAGTTAACCCGTAGATACCACCAGATGTTTTATTACAATATTCAAAACCTATTAAATATTATCAAAATAAATTAAAAAAATATTTTTGAACTTTGACACCATGACAGTTATAATAGTTAATAATAACTTTTGTACTGAGAAAAGTTTAGTTAAATCGCAATAATTTAACTTTACAATTCTCCAGTTGAATTTTGGCCTATTACTTAGGGACCACCCTGTACAGTGTGTCTCAGGATAGATGTTACAAAAGGACAAATAAAACCAAAAAAATGAAAATTTTAAACGTCCTTTTGGGAAAACTGATCGCATAGCGCAAAACTGATTAATAAAAATGTTTACTTTGATTGGTAATATACAGGGCGAGTTATAATTAAAAATATTAAAAGTAAACAAGAGTAAAGTACCTTTATTTTAAAAATAGGGCAGAATTGTACAAGTGTAAATGTTAAGCCAAATTTTATGTCAAAATTTAAAATTAAAGAATTAAAGTAAATGTGTATTTTTTTACATAATGCACACCAGCTTTTAAAATACTGGGCTTAAGGCAGAAAATTTTAAATAATATTTAAAATTATTAAATTTTCTTTCTCATTTTCCTTTTCTCTTGCCCATTAGTTTAGTCGTAATGAGTAATGAAAAAAAAAAATGGAATTTGACATTTATTTTTCTCTCATGCTTTAACTTTATATTTTGACATAAAATTTAATTCTCTACAACACTTCCTTATACAATTTTATTCTATTTTTAAAAATAAAAGTTGTTAGCTCCAGGGCATCTTTCATATTCTTAGTTATAACTCGCCCTGTACCAATTGGAGTAAAATTTTTTTATACGTTTTGGACCATAAGATCAGTTTTAACAAAATTTCGTTTAAAATTCCAACATTTTTGGTCCATTTGTTCCAGTGGCGTAGCTAGGTAGGGTAGGGCGGGGCTAGTTGAGCAATTTTTGACTTGATCGGTTATAGCTCCTCAAAAATAAGTCTTTATGGCTTATAATGCAAACTGATGGATTAGCAATTTATCCCTTATTAATAGTGTCTATAGTAATTTCTTTCTAATGAGTCAAATTTAGGAGCTACATCTATTTTAATGTAGATAGTCAAGTATGCCCAACGTACCCCATAGATAAGGTAAGTTGAGCAAGGGTATGGGGCTAGTGGAACACTTAGAAAGTATAGTCAAATCATGGCTTGAATGTTAGATACGTTTACAATAAAAATACATTTTGACAATTTGCTTTTTATATTTATAATCTTATAGTGACAAAACAACAAATCTTATTATTAAAACAGCAACGTACCTAGCTTAGCTAACTATTGGATTTAATATCTATCAATTCATCTTCGCTTTTTAAACTTTTTAAGCCGTTTTATTTTGCTTCACTTGTAATGCCTTCTGTATCTGTTAAAATTGCAGCTTTTCTTGGACCAGCCTTTGGGTATGGTCGAACTATTTCCAGAAAAATTCATAAGTTAGATAGGTCAGCTCGTTTTCTTTGTTGCTTGTATAATGTTCGGGTTGCAGCCTCTTTTAAATCTTAAGAAGACTTAAGTGTTTTACTGTTATAAGTCCGTATCCTAAAAAATAAAAAAAAACATTTTATACTTAAAACCGTGGGGTTAGTTGGGCAACTGTAGCTCAACTAACCCCAACCTGAAATTTTAAAGGAAAAGTAAATTTATTAGGACACTGGTTCGAATTATATCCAAAATCTTTTTACATATTAAAACTGCAATAAATTTACTTAAGATTAACACCTACCTGATTGAGAACGGAAGACATTTAACTATCATAGATAAAATTTTCCGGCTTGCAATTATTTTACTTTTTAATCACAAAATAAACAATGCGCACGGATACTTTTTTCGAGCGGCACGTCACCACTAGTGGTCGCACAATGAGTTACCCTCGCGCAACCCCTTCTTTATGCTATTTCGCGTGCGGACGATAGTTTTTGAGATATTTTGATTGCCCAACTTATCTCTATGCTCAACTAGCCTCGCCCTACCCTAAGCAAAGGCCCTGGGGCAAAAAATAAAGAAGAGACCCCTAGCTACATTATTTTGAATCATTTGTGCCCAATTCGACATGCTTCAAAAATAAAAGCATCTCTTTAAGATTCTAGTATACTTATATTTCACATTTTGGACAAATTTTGGTAATTTCTTAGAAAGTTGCAGCAATTCCGATTTTGATTAAATTTGGTTTACGGGTTTTATTTTTTGTGGCGCTGATTATGAATTTAAAATTATTTTTTGGCGAGAACGCTCGTTCTCGAGATATCCATCATTTAAGTTGAAATTTAAACTAACCCTTCAATTGTTTTCAGTCTCACAGGCTATGATGGCACAGTGTAAACATGATTGCAGCATTTTTAAATTGTACTTTTACAATTTAATTGATAAAATGTGTAAAATACATAAAACACGGGGTTTTAAAAGGTAAAAATTAAATATTGCGTACCACTTTAGCTTTAAATCAAGAATTATGTGCAAAAAGAAGGGAAATATAGTAAAAATAGGATTAGTTTAAATTTAAAATTTGATGATGGATATCTCGAGAACAAAAATTTCCGCCAAAAAATTCTTTCAAATTCGTCATCATCGCCCCAAATACCCCCGTTTATCAAGTTTTATAAAAATCGAAGTAAATTTTTGCTACTCCAATGTATACTTTGTAAGATTGTTAGTCATAGTCCGAGGGGCCCCCTGACCTTGAAGGCCCTGGGGCACTGCCCCGCCTAGCTCCATAGTAGCTACGCCGCTGATTTGTCCTCTTGTAATGGGACACAGAGTATATGTTTGATTTTTTATTTTAAGTTAAAATAGATCATAGTAAAAATTGTAATTGTAATAAGCAAATAGATCCCAATTTTTTTAAATAACATTTTTCTTATTCTCTAAGGCACAATTAGGAAGGGGCGGTCTAACGCTAAATGAAGCAAAATGATAGGTATAGCTAGAATCAATTTTTAAAACGCATTTTTCACATGATTAATGGCTCCCCGTGGCCTAGTGGACAGAGCTTTGATCTTCGAAGCCAGAGGTCGGCGGTTCGATTCCCAGAAGGGAGACATATTTAGGTAGTAGTTATTTACAAATAACGACCGTGGTGGCACTACCGCGTTGTCTAAAAGGTGCTGTGAAATGCAACTGCATGTTTCAGTACTTGGACAACGTTGACGAAACAGGGGGAACGATGGGTTAAACATCTAATAACCCGACACCCACGGTACTCTGGTATTTAGGCATAGACCTTCGTGGGATGTCAAAAAGATAAAAAAAAAAATGACCTGTATAGCAGCAACACAACAACCTACACATACACGACATTAGAGTCCTCAAAGACAACAGAAAATAATATCCCACCTGCTTGCCCATGCCCTTTGATGTAAAATGCACAAAGTGCCTTTCCGCCCGGGCCGTAATCCTCTCTGGCCATCGTTTCACGCCTCGCTAATCCTTCGCTAATTCCCGTCGTAATGGACGAGGCGATCCAGACCTGGATTAGCCGCCAATCCCGATTTAATTCCCCGGCACACTGACGCATGAACCTACATTATTTAAGGCGCATTATGATATTAACGGTTTATACGAGGTGTACACTTGGATATTTGAGTCTTAGTTCCCAAAAGGCATTATAATTCAATTATTGAACAGTCTCAGTTGGGCACAGGTCAAGTTACCTCAAAAACGAATGTTAAAATTTGATATAATAAGTGACACCTCTGGACCTTTAGCTAAACGCATAAAAGAACACTGGACATAGGTTTTTGAAAAATCAATATACACAAATATTTTAAGGATGAGGAGATCAAAATGATACTGTTTTTGGTTTAAATATAAACAGACATAAAAATGCGCCCCGTCCCAAAACAAAACAAAATGATAATAACATACTTAAAAAACATTTCTAAAACAAGCAGTCACAGCCTACTACCTGAAGTATTTTCTTGAATTATAAAGAGGCCCACAGACGATCAATATTATGGGACAAAAATATTGTACAGTAATATTGCTAGTCGTCCCCAAACAGTGCAATATATTTATGCAAACACTATATTTAATATATTGCACAATAACTAGTTTTGTTGTGTAAAGGGGCCCACAGACGATCAATATTATTGGGCAAATCTCCAAACTCCAAAATCTCCAAACAGTGCAATATATTGGCGCAATGACTATTTTAAATATATTGCACAATAGCTAGTTTTTTTTGTAACGACCGGTTAAAACATGGATAAGAAAAAGTAGCTGCTTGAAACATATGTTTGAAAATAAGAAAAAGCCTTTATTTCTTTCTCTATTGCTTTTAAACCCATATTTGTGTTATTGTTTTTGTAAAACAAATACTTTTTGTATTTGAAAACTGAAATAATTGTGCAACATTACCTACACACGGCACAATAAATCACTATTGCAGAATAAAAATCAACCTGTTTTTGATTCACACAATATATTGTACAAGCTCTCAATATAAACCACACACGATCAATAATATTGTACAATAATTTGATCGTCTGTGGACCGCTTTAGCAATTGCTCCCTCTTTAAGGCGATTTTATCAATAACCCTTTATTGAATTGCAAACATATTTGGATTTTCCTATGGCCGACTTGTTGGTGTAGTTTAATTAAAAAAAATGGCATAGGTACACATAAAAGTTTGGTCATTGTCAGTGTTTAACCCCCCTCAATTTTATTAAAATATGTTTTTCCTTTTTGAGGCAAGCCATAAATACACTGCCTAACACCTGTGCTTGATGCTGGGGTACTTTTACTTCAGGAAAACTTTAAAACAGACTTATCACCCGTCTTTATTGAAAATTATAAATATACCATAATGTCTGGAACCAGTACCAAAGCGGTCCCATTTTTTAGGTAACCACCTAAAATTTAAAAATGAAATTGCCAAACCTAATATTGAACATAATATCCACAGTAATAATTTAAATCAGATAGGCTTTTTTCCGTAAATTATTCTTTTCGAGAAAACAAAAAGCCCAATCAGAGTTTAGAACCAAAACTTAATTTAGTTTATTAATTACTACTAATAATATTTAAAACGGTCTTTTACTCAAATTTATTGTTATTATCCCCCTATATAGTTTTTGTTTTTTTTTTTATGCAATACACTGTGGACCTTGCAAGAGTATTATTTTGATTATTAATTTGTTTTGTCGGATACGCTAGATGGTGCACCTTCACATTATTATGCGCAAATCGCCACCTTAATTGTAAAACCACCTATAACTCCATTTTTATCAAAACATGTATTGTCATTTTTAACCTTATAAAATAAGGCTAAAGAAGGCATCAAAATCAAATTATTTTTATAAAAATAAAAACTGGAATTACGTGGTTTTACAATAAAATATATAAAAAAATATTTTAATGCCTAACCTAATCTTTTGCTTTATTTTACAAGGCTAAAAATGGCAAATACTAATATAAGTAAACTTACCACTCATACAGCCAAGCTCCGTTGAATTACTACTATGGTTATTATTACTCAGACTCGTGTTGTTGTTACTCTCCGTAGCTCCCGGATGGGGTGTCGCTGGTCCCGAGGCTCCCCCGCCCCCTTTCTGCCCCTCTATGACGTCATGGTCTTCCTTGCAGTAGAGAGCGCCCCCTTCCCTTAACGCGAACTCGTCGCCCGGAACAAGTTGCCGGGCGCACTGGCAACACCGAAAACATTCTATGTGGTAAATTTTACTTTTCGCACGCATTACGAAATCGTTTTTGCTGAACGAGCTTCCGCATTTGTCACATTTTGTGCCGAATAATCTGAAACAAATAAGAAAAATATTATTTCAAAGCAAAAAAATCAAACAATGGCAAATTTTGACATAAAAAATTACAAAACAAAGCGTAATTATTTAAAAGTCCACATCTAGAGGGGGCTAGGAAACAAACTCTGGGCTCTTAACCAAGCCCCGAAGCTAGCACAGCAGTTGTATACATCAATTTTAGGCGAAGAACCAATTCTAAAACGGTATTTACCAATCGGTTATGTTGACGTTTAAACAATGTATTATACGTCAAAGTTGTCACCAATTATTACCCCGGTTATAATTGGTTGAACGCCTAAAAGTAATGATAGTCCTTAGAACTGCCCTGAATTTGTATCTATTGATTTAATTATGAGGTTTGCATTAAGGACACCCTGTACATCAACGGATATTGTAATGATTAGAAAGTTTCTAAATAGATCCTGACGTGTGTAAACAAATGTTACATGTCATCGTGCATGTCAACGTCATGTCTAACGATGTCACCCATTTGACTAATTTCTAAAACGATTTACAAACGGTGTGCTGTGCCTGTGTGTGGCGCTCTCATGAAACTTGAGCCTTGTTCCCGGGTTATGTTGATTTTAGTTTTTTCGGATTGTTTTTGCTGGTGAGAAAATTAAGATGGCTAACACCTGCGCAAATCCTAGACCACCTAAGAGTGTTTGCCTAAAATCCTAAACTGTGTATATTTTCTGACATATCTATTCTGCCGTCTAACGGAAA